>JAXQGS010000152.1:0-27731 GCA_037040325.1 Mucor sp. M7501 | reverse complement strand
GGTCGTAGAACACGATGGCACCTGTTTTGAGGCTGAGATTGCGCTTCGTTGGCGAGATATAAGCGATCCAAACTGTTTATTTTACAGTGATAAATACGTTTGAGGGCTGCTTACTGAACATTGCGCTTATTAACATTGGGTTTGATGGTCTGTAGTTTATCATCTAGCGAAACAGTGCGTTATGCGCACAAAAGGGACACGCGAGAAGCTCGGATCGAGTTTGAGATTGCCTCAATTGCAGATGTGTTGTGCAAATGGTCAAGCTATGCTTGCTCCTTTGAGACACATAAAGGTCAACGATTATATGAGCGCTTTGAATGAAAAGGCCAATGTGAAATTTCTCAAATTACTACTTCTTGATCAAATCCTCACATGGTAATGACGGCAAATTTATTTTTAGACATTGTTTCTTGCCCCTTGGATGACCTGTTGGGTTGTCATTCATCCTTACATTTAAGATTTGATACCGATTTCAAGTGTCACTTTTTCTAAAATAACAGATTGACAGAATCACAGTTCACGTTTGTCAGCTTTAATGAGAAATGTGTGAATTAGTTTGGTTCATTGCTTGTCAAATCAAAGAGTTTCTGATCTTTCCAATTGTTGGTATCTATGTGTCAATAATGCCATAATTACATATGAAACTGTGCTTTTAGTACCTCTTTCAAGCGTGATGATATCATATTCAATGCATTCTTCCTCAATTCAATAGGCTTATTACCAAATGAAACAAAATTTCAGCGGAGACATCCGCCCAAAAAATACACTTGTAGGGGTAAAAGATGTGATCTGGACCTTTGACAGATCAACGGCGTTGATTGAATGAAAGCACACTCATGCGTATATACGTTCGCAATCATCAGTTCTGCCTATTTAGATGAAAGAGAGAGCACTGGCATCGGATAAAAGAATGGCATATATACAACTGCAGACAAGAGATGTTTTTGCTATCCAAATGATTTACGCTGCTGGTTGCACATGTTGCCAAGGTTTTATTTGGAAACATGATTTGCAAATCCAGATGCGCTGAGTGCAATGAATGGGGGGCGCAAACGCCAATTGAGCAGATTCCGATAGATACGCCTCTTTCCATGACCCAGCAAAAGAAGCTGAAGAAAGCCATCATGATGAAAATTCATAGAATGGCACTAAATTTAACATTGCATGTTGTGGAACCGCAATGTCATCTCCTCATCATGAAGCACGTTTTTGACAAGTGCATGCTTGCTGGTTATTTCAGCCAAATGTCGAGACAAAGCGAGGAGGGGCTTGCTCTGACTCGATCGAAAGCTAAACTCAAACAAGGCTGGCTTCTAAAGGACGCAAAGGGCACTTTACCATATTCGATGCATTTGTTCCTTGTATAGGCAAAGCATCGTTGGATGGGGGATACCGTAATCATGGAAAGTTAAAGTGACTGTCCGATACACAAAGGGACTTTTCTACACTTTGCTCCCTCGATTGTTTGTTTTTCCCTTTCTTCTTCTTCTTCTCTTTCCTCTTCCAAATTTTTCCAAGGACATGATTTTTTGTCATGTCAAAAAGCAAAGCCATGATGAAACAGACAAAAATGAATCCGAAAATCACAGAGAGCTCTGGCTCTGTTCCAGAATTTATTCAAAAGTTATTCAGGTAAGGCATTGGATCGCAATTATACGACATTTCATCAGGTGGTGGTGGTAACTCACTGTTGCTGTAGAATGCTGGAAAACAAGGCATTCAAAGACACATTTTGCTGGAACGATAAAGGCACAACGTTTATTGTCAAGGATACCAACGAATTCTCCAGAACCATATTGCCCAAGCACTTCAAGCATTGCAATTTCGCAAGCTTTGTACGTCAGTTGAACAAGTACGACTTTCACAAAGTGAGAAACGGCGATGATGGGCAAAAAGTCTATGGCGATCAGGCATGTTTTGATAGCGAAAAAAAAAAAGCATGGGAAACACATTTTCTAACAGTGGACTCTATAGGCCTGGGAATTTGTGCACCCAAAGTTTATGAGAGATCGCAGAGACCTGCTGGAAGACATCAAAAGAAAGGCACCAGGCAACAAGCACAAGAAAGACGAATCACCACACAGCGTTTCACAGGACACAACAAAACAACAAGACACACCACTCAATACCGACTCTATCCAAGAAATCAGAAAGATTGGCGCTAATCTGCAATCTCAAATCGACCAATTGAAGAAATCACGCAATGCCATGGAAGACAAGATCAACAGACTGAAGCAGACGGACAATCAGATCATTGTTGAGCTGTCTGAATTCAGCAAAAACATGATGGCCAAAGACGACATCATCAAGCGATTTTTGAAATCAGTGACAGAAAAAGACACATCTGGAGGAGCTTCACAGGCACAGCATTTGCTCGATTCCTACAGCCGAATAGCAGAATCAAACAAGGAACAGCTGGACAGCCTCAACAAGCAGCTGGGCATTGTGCCTGCAAAACCAGAAGATGAAACAAAATATCAAGCTGAAGCAGCACCTCTGCATAAATCAGTTTTAAACTTGCAGCAGCAAGAGCAGCAGCTGCCCCCAATCAACAATACAGATGCTGAAACGGCATCTGCCGCTGCTGCTGCTGCAAGCATGAATGCAGGAAGCTTAATTGGATCACCACTCAAGACAGCAGACGGTCTCACCTTTGTTACATTGGGAAGACTCTCTTCAAACATGTCGGTCAGAGACAACCAGCCTGCCATTGAAATCATGGCTGCTGATCAAACGCCAACACTGGGCACCACACTCCAAGGACCTACTGGCGGGCTAAAACGCAAAGCACCGTCCACAGCATCGTCATCCTCTACAGCATCACCCTCTTCGAATAGTCAGGTCAGCTGGACTGTGCCTCCTCGTATCTTGCTGGTGGATGATGACTCTGTTTATCGTGATCTCAGTAAAAAGCTGCTCTCAGTCATCGGCTGCACCATTGATTTAGCAAAAGATGGCGTAGAGGCCCTCAAGAAGATGGGAATGGAAAAGTACGACTTGATTCTCATGGTAAGCACTGCACCCCGCTGTTTCTTTTCCTGTATTCACGCATAGCCTAGGATATTGTCATGCCCAAGATGGACGGCATTTCAGCAACCCGAAGCATTCGACAATATGATGCGTTAACGCCTATTATATCAATGACTTCAAATTTCACAGACAATGATATTATGCAATACATTGGCAGTGGCATGACAGACATCCTGCCGAAACCATTCTCCAAACGCACTCTATACCAAATGTTAGAAAAGTATTGCGCCCACTTGAAGGCCATACAGCGAGTGCAAGGCTTGGATCCATCTAGCTTCTCATCGATACCTCAAGCTCTAGGCGTTAATTTATTACCCATCACCAGCAATACAGCTAATACAATCAAGGAAGAGCCCTCTACTTCATCCTCATCATCTCCTTCCCAACAACAACAGCAACAACAACAGCAATCATCTGCATATTCATCCATGCCCTCAAGCTCAAATGGCAGCACACCGTCTTCTACACAGAGCGCTTTTCCTCTAGCTCCCTATCCATATCCTGTCACCATGAACTCAGTCCCAACAGACATATCAAATGGAGACTTTAACAATGTTACCAACAACGATATACCAAATGTGACATTTTGGCCACAGCAGCAGCCCCAACAGCAAGACCCGCCGCCTGCCATCATTCCAAATGACGGCAAATTCACTTGGGCAGTGCCTACATCCACCATGAATGAGCAACCGCAACAACAAGTGTTTGATCCCGTGGCCGTAGTTCTGAATGAATCCAACAAGAGAAGTCGTATGGAATCCTCATCGCATTCTCCTCAACAAGAGCATTAATTTCATAAACTTGACAAGAATAAATTTGTACAATAAAATCGTGTATTAGAGGTATCCTATTATATAAATTTTCTACTAGTAGCCAGGATTTTCAATTTGTACATAGTTTGCAGGGAAGATGCCAATAGTGCCATTCGCTGTTCTTCCTTGCCACCAATCACAGGGCCCTCCAGTAGCAGGATCCACTTTGGACAGCACATGGATCATCTCACCTCTACGGATTGACAATTCCACGGGATTTTCAGCAACGAAATCATGCATCACTCTAGCTAATTCGGGTGGTGGTCCTCCTCCATATTGGGGTATCATCATTCTTGCTTGTCTTGCTCGGTTGTATTCGTTTGATCGTTGAATCAATTTGTACATTAAATACGGTAAACCAGTTACCAGAGCCAGAAATACGATAATGGGGCGTTTGCGAGACACGCGAGCGACTTGTTGCTGTTGCTGTTGTTCAGCCTCGGTGCTATCAGCTGCAGTGGCTGCTTCCACAGTCTCACCATTTTCTGTGATTTGAAGAGCCCCTGTCTCCTCTGCTCCTTCTGCAGTCAATTGCTGCTGCTCTTCTGTGGTGGGTTCATATAACTCTGGTGGCGGTGTTCTTCCTGTAAGTCGGTACAAGAGTCGCTTCATCCAACGTATCAATGCAAATATGCTGAATATACCACCCAAATAGTGTCTCAAATTTCCAAACTGCTCTGCTACACCGACCATGGCCATAAAACTCGAATGTGTTGCCATGTATGTAGAATCCAGCATTTGTGCAAATCCACCAAAGGCACCGACAATAGACTCAATCACATCAAATGTAGCTCGAGTGCTGCTTTCCATGCGTTGTGTCAATCCAAATTCATCAGGTCCACCTTCGGGTCCATACATGCCCCCACCGAATCGATTATAGCCTCCAGATCCAAATCGATTGTACGAATTCATACCACCATAGGATCCATAAGAGCCATAACTGCTGCCATATCCGCTGCCGTATCCACCTCCATAGCTTCCCATGCCCATGCGACTGTATGGACTGCTGTAACTCGAGCCATAGCCTGTGCCATAACTTGATCCGTATGAATTACCATATCCTCCCATACCATACGAAGATGTGCCGTAACCTAACATCAATCCATGAGACAAGGAGCAACCACAGCCTTCTTGGCTAATACATTACCACCGCCATAACTTGATCCTAGTCCACCCATGCCCATCGAGGTGCCCATGGTGCTGCTGCTGCCCATGGTAGACGGTCTGTTTGGCACTGTGGGGATGGAGGAAGTGGTCGTTGTTGTAGCTGTTTCTGTCATGGGCTGTGTGGCTGATTGAGATACGACTGGTGTTGATGCTGCTGCTCCGTTATTGACTTCCCAGGGTTTTGGGGGCGATGGCATGTTTTGTAAAAAGAAAAAAGAGAGAACAAAACAAGAGATGTTTTCATGTAAGCAAGAATATAAATTCTTATTCAGTGTGTGAATTCAGTCGTTTCTTTCTCCTCCGGAGAACCAAATACAATTTCACATGAAATGTCTTTTTAGGTATATTTGTGCTTTGACAGCAAAAGGAGGAGCCCTGGTTAGCTTATGTAAATATAGCTTTTGCTTGTACAATAAAACAAATCATGCCAGAATTCATTGATAGAATCAGCCATTTCTTTTATCAGTTATATTGAGCATATTGGCAAGATGAATGCATGTCCGATATTGGCTTGCTTGAGAGCACAAAAGTGCCCACCCCTAGATTTATGGGTATTATATTTGCACTATTTTACTATTTTGCTTCATCAAGTACTACTAGTTGCACCATCGTTAATGCGATTCGGTCTGCAATACAGTATTTGAAAAGATGGGCTGGTGGCGTGCATTAAGCGGGAGCAATGGGCAGGAATTGATATTGTGAATAATCTACAGGCTTTATTCTGATTTAATCAGTAACTGAAATATATAATAAACCACTTCTTTTTCTTCTTCATTTTTATCATTTAGGGCATTATTAAAATGATTCGGCCGGCTCAGAAAGCTATAGCAGAACATCTCGACGAAGCTGTCGTCTGAACCCAAGAAACGTGCCACCAATAACGAAGAGAGACCCTTAACATGTATACTCAAATGTCAGTTTTCAAAATGCAGCAGCATGCAATTGAAACCTACAGGGTGACACTGGTAGAGATTGAGCGTATTGAAAGCAATTATAGACGTCTATAGTGTCATTTACTATACAAAAGATGTCTTCCAAAGCAAAAACGCAGCCTAGCTGGGATTGAATTTTAGAGGCTGCTCCAACTGGTCCTTCAGATCGTTCATCTGGACATCCGAAACCCTTTCAGGGCAAATTACACAAAATTCTTCTACTCGAACAGCAGGTATTTCTCTACACTCTTACATGTAAAATTGGACGAGGAATCCAGCGGTGCTAATTTCAAAGCGATCTTTTTAGTCTGTGGAGAGTAACTGTCGAAAAATGCAAAACACGTTTCTGGAGAAAAGGTCTACAAACACTATAGTAAATTGATCAAAAAACACTTTTACATGCTCCTATGCTTCTCTGTGGTTCGTTTGAGCTTAGGAACACCTTAATAGAAAACTTCATTTTCGAGGTGAAAACGTCCATCGTTCAAAATCATCGAATTTTCCTTTGCTACTACAAGGCAGAAATCGATGGTCAACTCGATCCCCAGAATATTGCTGAAAAGTGATCCATACCGTAATGTCAGGTCGTAGAACACGATTACACCTGTTTCGAAGCCGAGATCGCGCTTCGTTGGCGAGATATAAGCGATTTAAACTCTTGATTTTACAGTGGTAAATACATTTGAGGGCTGCTCACTGAACATTGCCCTTATTAACATCAGATCTGATGGTCTGTAGTGTATTATCTAGCGAAACTGTACATTATTAAACTCTTTGTTCATTAAAAAGCGCGAGGTTTCCAAAGGATTTCTGCACAGATTCGACCAAAAACGGTGCCCAATACCCAAAATCGATGAAAAAAACTGTTTTTGTAGCAGGTATCGAATCCATTGACTGGCATTGTATCATTTGACGGATGAGTGAAAAGGAGGATGTCTCTTGCCAAATTCTGATCTATCTTTTACTAGAAAATCCAAGAGGAACATCTATTTTTCCTATTTGAAAGAATCAACATGGCTGGCGTAATACGTTTCCGCTCATGGTTTTACCATCCAATCTGTCAAATCATCATGGACAGCTATTATTCAAGATCTGATTTCACGCAATTGATGTGCAAAAAAAAGTAACCAACAAGCGTGAAAAAACATAGATATCAAGCAACCAAGAGATGACAAATGCCGCAAACAAGATGGATCTTACTGCTCTGCAATACTATACTATACTACAATGGCACACGAAGCGAAGCACATCCCGTAGCACAATCAATGCCAAACGAGTATTTTCGTGACTGAACAAAATGCGCTGTCGACTAGAATTTTTTCTCTCTGATCAAAATTCCAACAGGGAAGAGACCTGTATATTTGACACATTTACGCTTTATACCACATCATTCCTCTCCTTTAAATATACATTTCATTGTAACATATATATATATAAGCAGCAGCTTTTTGTCATTTATTTCCTTCTTCTTCTGCTTTTCCTCTTGTAAATATAGTACATACCTTCAATTTTGAATGATAGCAAATCGATTTCTATTCCAAAACCTTGTAAAAAGATCTTTAACAAAAAGATGTCTACAAACCTCGAACCGCCTGTATAGTAATGAGAAAGGTAGGGGGAGTCTATTTGAATATGTTGTCAATGCAATGAAATACTCATGAAACCACACAGTTGTGATCAATCCTGCGCATGTCCAATTATTATCACCCAGTTTACAATCCCAATTGTTTCAACCTTATGCATCGACGTCAATTGAAAAGACCCAAGAGACACAGATCAAAGAAGCGTACGCCCAGGAGCACCTGACGTTGCAAGATATCTGGGGAAAAAAGAACGAGATCAATACGCCTATCGATGTGCAATTACCCAAGCTACTGGGCGCCAATGTAGAGGAGCACTTTATGCGCATTGGATTAGAGCAAGCATCGCCCTATCTGGGTCAGTGTGAGCAATTGACCAAGATTAGCCTGCCAGACATGCCCACAGTATGGAAAAAGGCGTCAGGATGGACACGATACAAGGACGGGACATCATGCGCAGTCGATCACCCCTTGGAATCCACCCTGGTGTTTGATGTGGAGGTTTTGATGTCGGAAGGAAAATACCCCACCATAGCGGTAGTAGCATCGAAAGACGCATGGTATTCATGGACATCACCCTACTTGCTGGGAGAGACAACAGTCAAGGAGCAACTGATACCCTTTGGAGATAACGGCGAAAAGCGACTTGTAGTGGGACATAATGTGGGATATGATCGTGCTCGCATCGCTGAAGAATACAGCCGCACGGATTCCGGCATTCGCTATGTGGACACCATGAGCTTGCATATAGCAGTAGCGGGTCTCTGCTCACAACAACGGCCTGCTTGGAACATGGAGGTGAAGCGGCGAGATCAGGACAGGTTGGACGGCGGCGGATCAAGTGTAGACAGAATGGACCAAACCAAGTTTTTTGATGTCAGTACACTCAACAGCCTGAAGGATGTGGCCAAGTTTTATTGTCAAGTGGACATGGACAAGTCCAAACGATCCTTTTTCGAAGTCGGCAACCTGGATGATGTCAATGCCAACTTTAATGACTTGATGACTTACTGTGCTCAAGATGTGAAATTGACGCACGACATTTACAAGGTGGTGTTTCCTCGATTCCGTGAAAACTGCCCACATCCCGTCTCTTTTACCGGCATGCTCAACATGGGAAGCTCGTTTCTGACCGTAACAGAGAAATGGGAGGACTATTTGGAAAAGGCAGCGTGTAAACACAAGGAGTTGGACGACATGCTGGATGTCAAACTGCGTGATTTGGCTGACAAGGCACGGGTTTTGGTGGATGAGCCTCAAGAGTGGCAACAGGATCCTTGGCTGAGCCAACTGGATTGGCTTGTTAATCCTCGTCAACGGAAACTGAAGGGTGCTCCCAAATGGTACAAGGATGCTTGGGACACCAAAGCCGAAAGACTCAAGATCACTACGCGTTCAAGAATTGCACCTCTACTACTACGTTTGAAATGGCAAGGATACCCGCTGCACCATCTCTCGGCTTCGGGCTGGTGCTACAAAGTGCCTGTACTGGAGGCAAATGACACTCAAAAGATGAAATCAGTGTTGAAAGACGATACATACTATTATCTCAAGGTGCCTCACAAGGACGGCGAATCTGCCAACTGTGGAAACCCCATATCCAAAGCTTATATTGGTGCATTTGAGGACAAGGTGCTTACATCCGAATACGAAGCGGCTCGAGAAGCATTGGAGTTGAATGCGAAATCAGCCTACTGGATCAGCTCAAGAGAGAGAATTCTGAACCAGTTTGTGGTCTGGGACTCCAACTCTTCTGTAGACATGCATCTGCCTCCCAAAGACGATGGCAAGTATGGCATCATTTTGCCTCAGATGGTTCCCATGGGAACAGTGACCCGTCGCGCAGTGGAGAAGACCTGGCTGACTGCAAGCAACGCGAAACTGAACAGAATTGGATCCGAACTGAAATCCATGGTACAAGCACCAGAGGGCTACAAGATTGTGGGCGCTGATGTGGATTCAGAAGAGCTGTGGATCTCCAGTGTGATTGGTGATGCTCAGTTTGGGTTTCATGGTGCCACGGCGTTGGGCTGGATGACACTGCAAGGCTCAAAGTCTGAAGGTACCGATCTGCATTCAAAGACGGCGCAGATTCTGGGTATCAGCAGAGACAAGGCCAAGATCTTCAACTATGCAAGAATCTATGGTGCTGGTATCAAGTATGCCACTAGTTTGCTGATGCAGTACAATCAAGGCATGGATCTGGAAGCAGCCAAAGTGCGTGCAGCTGAACTGTACTCGAGCACCAAAGGTGAAAAGGAGCACTCAGCAAGAAATGTGTTCAAGAAGCCCTTCTGGCATGGTGGATCTGAAAGTTACATGTTCAATGCGCTGGAAGATATCGCCCTCTCCAAGGACCCCAAGACCCCTATTCTCGGCTGCTCCATCACTGATGCGCTCAAGCCAAAGTACACAGGGACACAGTTTCTGACATCCCGCATCAATTGGGTCGTCCAAAGCTCAGGCGTCGACTATCTGCATCTGCTGATTGTATCCATGGCTCATTTGATTGAACGATATCAGATCAATGCAAGGTTCATGCTTTCTGTGCATGATGAGGTCCGTTATCTGACATCAGAGCAAGATCAACATCGAACTGCATTTGCGCTGCAAGTGGCTAATGTCTGGACCAGAGCCTTATTCAGTTACAAACTGGGAATCCGTGATTTACCACAGGTAAAGCTTAGGAGGAGGAGGAAGTATACTATGCCATCCAAACTAATGCAATTGAATATAGAGCGTCGCCTTTTTCTCGGCTGTGGACATTGACCATGTTCTGCGCAAAGAGCCCAACATGACCTGCTTGACACCATCACACGAGGAAAAGATATCGGAAGGTGTTAGCTGTACACTATCAGACACTATCAAGGAGCTGACATCTGGAGAAGCCGGGCCAGAGGAATGCTTGCTAGGCGAGCCAGTCGAAACAGATGGAGCCCATGTAAATCAAGACACTATCTTTGAATTGCTGCAAAAAGTGAATTTCAAAGACGATACCAAGGCCTGTGATTTACCATTCCTGAAAGCCCAAATGTACAAAAACTACAAGAGCCACATCGACCCCTCGCTCAGTGGCAATAGAGCCACAGAGAGAGTAGTTAAAAATAGACAAAAGAACAAATAAATACGCTGCTGAGCATCATGATGAAATCATGTAATATAGTACTTGTACAACTTTTACTTTTTTTTATTAACTGTATGCAGGAGGAGCAGCAGTAGCAGCAACATGGGCTGGGCTGTTGTGGGTTGCCTCGAAATACGATGGCAAATCCTCTTGTTGCGTCTGTTGCGATGGCTGGCTGTAATTGCGGATCTGACTAGCTGCAATTGCCGAAGTAGCCATTTTAATGTACTCTTTCAATGATTCTCGTCTATTAGCGTCCTTTTTATTCTTAAATTTGATGTCTATTCTGATGGTTTCGTTTCGAATAGTCTCGATATCGAACCGCATCTTTCTTTTATGCATTCTGGAATCGGACTTGAGGGATCGGAAGTCTGACAATTGCATTTCGCATGTGTCGAAATGGTTCATGTCTGTGGGTGCTATGCTTGTTGATTGTGACAATAGTACGAGGCGCTTATTGGTGAGGTGAATGGACGCAATGTCAGACTCTTTATGGACAAAAGTGTTGTGGTGTTTATAGTATACAGTAGCCTGAATGGCTTCTTGGTTGAAATAAAAGCTTTCATTGACGAGCGGCACTGGCACTCGATAGATCACAGCCGGCTCTCCATATTTTGGTTTCCTTGTGTGCAAATAAACTCTTGTTATGTTGAAAGATGCCATTTGGGATAGAGAAAAATAAAAGGTAGAGAAGAGAAAGAAAACCTTAATCGACACAATCATCTACCCTTTTTGTTCAATCTATATATACCATTTTCGAGAAAAAATTTGCTACGCTTTATAGCGGGGGTTTCAAATGTCTGGCTTAATCAAGGGGTAAACTCATTGAGTAGTGGTGTATGGTAATAGTGCGCTGGTTCCAATGATGATTTGTGTTTATCATTCGCACAAATGACAGGCCCTATTTACCCGAATGCATTGTAATCTTGGATTTCCTGGTTAATGATTTTCACCTGCTTGCTTTTTATTTACCCGTCGAGTCTAGATTTTCGAGTTGCCTTTTGTACATCATTTGCCGGTATGCAATGCCTAGAAAAAAGGAGGGGGAGAGAGTTGATTGTTGATATACACCTTGATGCTTCATCTTGTATATGCAATAGTTGATAAATTATAAGATGTGGTTGCTCACTGGTTTCACCAATGATAGCATGTGTTGGATTACAGAATTTCTTTGCCCCCTTTTGTTTCAGCTTTGGCAAAGAACCTGTTCATATAAGCTGGGCAGTAGCATGCTACTATACTAATACTTTACAAGCTGATTAGTATAGTCATATCGACGCTTTGGTGAATACTTGATCCGTTCAGCTTTTTTGAAGGGAGTTGGAATTTAGCATTGACAAAGATAATGGGGTTTCACCACTCTAAACCAATTTAAAGTTTGCGATTACGCTGTGTGGTTCTTGAGCATGACCATTTAGCATTTTTTTCTTGAGGCTCTTTACATTTCCTTTTTACCACGCTTTACTCATTTATAAAATCGTAAAATATGACTTCAGGAACCCTTAGTAAACAAGAACAAGAAGAGCTCTTTAGTTTGGCATTGACAGGTACGTGCAATCATCGATGTCATAGCAACAACAGAAACTGACGAAACCTGCAGCAAGAGAGACATCGTATTCCCCTTATTCAAAGTTTAGAGTAGGCGCTGCTCTGATGGCTACTGATGGCACATTGTTCAAAGGTAAGTGCTGCCGTGTTTTGAAAAGATTACTTTGTATTTAACGTGTCTTATTTCCATTTCGTAGGTTGCAATGTTGAAAACGCTTCATATGGTAAGTTTAATGCAACAATGGGCATTGGTTGGTTGAAGTTAAGCATCGCGAATTTGAAGGTGCTGCTATCTGTGCTGAGAGAACTGCTTTTGTCAAGGCTGTGGTAAGTAGAGGTAAATGCATTGGCTTGCTTGTTTTAAGCATGTTGCTTGTATAGAGTGAAGGACATTTGAAGTTTCGCGCGTTGGCTGTTTCCACTGATCAGGACGATTTTATCTCACCATGCGGCATTTGCAGGTACAACACGTTTGATATGAATTGGAACAGAAATCAGGATGTATAATAGTTGCTAATGTGTGTTCATCATAGACAATTTATTTCAGAATTTGTACCTAAAGATATGCCCGTCTTCTTTTTGAACAAGCATGGATATCACCGTGAATACAAGTTTGAACAATTATTGCCATTTGCATTCGATCACGATACCTCAAAAGAATATCTTCAAAAGTAGGCAGGGAAAAAGGGGGGTATTCATTCATTTCATCATGCCTGAGGCACCTGCAGTGACAAACCTAGCTAATAAACCTGTCAAGATATCTCTTCTTTGATCCATATTGAGTTTTTGGAAAGCTGTGTACACAGAAACGCCTTTGTGATCTCTGACTTGTCCCAGTGTCTTTCCTGCAAACGCACCCTAAGCAATATCCTTGTTTAGCATGTTGCTTTCCACATGATACTAGTACACATGTATACATTGACTTACAACTGCAGCGCCGGGAACATTGCCAATTATAAAGCCCAAGACTGCGCCTGAGCAAGCGCCAAATATTCTCCAAATGTGCGAAGGATGTTCAACTATTATGCAAAGCAAACGATCAATGATTCGCCCTTTACTCGCCTTGGTAACCTCCAACAAATATACAATATATACCTTCCGGTTTCAACAGCTCTTCAAAAATATTTCCAAATATTTGGTTTGCTTGCGTTGTAGAAGAATTGGGCATTGCAGATGCAAATGACGTAAATCGGTCATGGTGTTTAGCTCGAGACTTATCATACGACTCCTTTCTTGATCGATCTCCCAGAATATAATAAGCGTCAGCAACTAATTGAAACTTCTTGGTAGCTTCTTCTCTTTCTTCATGCGTAGCGTTTTTAGGTAGACGATCAGGATGGCTCAAGAGTGCTTGTTTCTTGTATGCTAAGTAGTAGTAGTAGTCATCTGGTTAACAAATGCTTGGCAACCACAATCAAGCCAAGCTTTCATACCTTCACGAATGTCATCGTGTGAAGCATCCGTAGGAATTTGAAGGATAGCGTAGTAATCAGGTACGTTGGACATGTTATAACTGTTAAATTAAAAGGATTAGCGAAAAGAGAGAAAAAGAAAAAGGAAATGCGGATTGATGCATTTTCAAAACAAATTTGATCAACGAATCACGTTGTCAAGTTACTACGTCAGTCGTTCAAGATGGGCTAAATCAGCATTAGCCACTGCACATCAATGACTAAAGCGCGCACAATGTCTACAAGTATCACCCTGGATCTGTGTCATTGCAAATGAATCCTGAATTAGAAAGAGGCAGGTAGTAGTAGAGGTCATTAAAAATGGTTAATGTAGATCCCAAACCTTATTTCAATGCAACAAGAAGCAATGCCAATGTACAACTGTAAAGCTCCCTCGCAAGAAAAAGCTAGAGACTATTACTATATGTTCAAACTTTACGGTGTACTATCAAAGGAGATCCTTTTTAGTTACCTTGCGACAGTAAATCTGACTCTCTTACGATGCTCCAAGTCTATAGCACTGCTATCAATGGAAATAGTTGATATGCAGACAGGCAGTACTATACTCCCTCTCATTGTACCTCATACGCACCGCTCAGAAGTATACAAAACGCAGTAAAATTTAGATGGCTTTAAGCCCTGTTTTCTCGTGTTATATGTCGTTTTAGTCCTCTGGAGTAGCAGCAATTGGTTACTCTCGTCTAGCAGTTACTTACTGATACCTTTGGTCAACTTTTTGAGGTCGAAAAAAACATGGTTGAAAATTACTTCAAAAGCATGAGGTACCCCTCATGGATTTCTTTGAAAATCAAACGATGGCATTTTTCAGCGCAAAGACAAAGACTTCTACTATGGCATATATTAATTCAAAATGTTTCCCTCGATCCAGAGCAACTTCTCAAAACTTTGGTGTGCGACCTTGATATGTAAAATCTCGACATATTGGCTGTAGACGTTAATTCAAGTTTTCAAACATGGCTCAATGTCTTTATTCAAAACACTTGTAATATTTGGTACCATCAGATGCGCCTTGAAAAGTACTCCAAGGAAGCTTAAAGAAGCATGGGATGTTCATCACACTTGTCATAGTCGAATCCTACAAAACAAGTAAATCAAGTCGAAAATCCATCGAAAACGAGCGAATGGCAAGCGAATGGCAAGCGGAGATTTAGCCAATTTTATTGGCTGGCGAAATCAATGAAATGAAGCAGACTAAGGGTATTCCTCTACCACCACGTAGTTTTGATCTATTGGAAAGAGCTTTGCAAGAGTTGGAAACAATAGCTGTAGTACGGGAACTGCTTATAGAGAAATATTAAAGTTGAACAGTGACAATTACAGCAGCAACAAGGGGAGGATATCGTGGATTGGATGCTTCAGCAAAGAGAAAAAGCATTGAGCGAAGCGTTTGCAGACATGGACATGATCTTAAATATACAACTTGAGCAAAAGGTTATCAATATCAAGTACATTGGCGCATCAGGCACCGTTTGGCGTTGTTGCTCTTCTCAATTAAACTGTACAACGAGCCTCGCATAATGTACAAATGCTTGCCGTACGTATTGATTATGTAGTAGGTTATTCCCAAGTATAGCTAGTCTAGACTGAATTTAAGGCAAAGGATTACCTCCTACATGTTCTCTTCTTCTTGGATTGAAACAGAAGAAAAAGTCTTGTTTGATGATGCCAATGCTATGTATGCCAGCATACTAACATGGATCCAGCAGCAGCAGCAGCGCAATGCCCGCTGATGCGTTCTCGAGACTTACAGAGATACATTTGAATTGACATGTCGAGCAAACAACATCCCTGTTTCAAAATGAAAACAAGATAAATGCAAAACACCACATGACACTCCAAGTTGCAATGCGTTTCCCCTCCGACTTTTATTAGATGGTGAGATGCTCTGGGTTGGATGAAATGCCATACAAGATGTTGTTGTAGTATCGCTTTATCAGCAGATACACAGCATTTGCATTCTCAGCCAGCAGCAGTAGCAGTAGTATCTATGACACAAGCCTATACTCCAACACCCTGAATTCAACAAGATGGCTTTCAACAACACGCTGGCTCTATTATAGCAGAATCATGTGGCCAGCATCAAGTGACAAGAGAAAGCGTCATGTGATGAGGATAATCTTTTGCGCAAGCAAAATGTTGATGGTTCTCATATCTACCCCCCCTTTTTTCTGATACTCAAAAAATTGCATCTCGCAAAAAATAATAAAAAAAAAAAAAAAAAAAAAGTTTTTAAACCTTTCCCTTTCCTTTCCACTCAATGTCTTTGCATTTGCTTTGATTCCAATTGTCTATTTGCAAGATGAACATCAATAGCAGCAGCAGCAGCAGCAGTAGCAGCAGCAGCATCCACCACCACCACAACAGCAGCAGCACGCCAGCAGACGCTTATCTAGCAGACTCACCGTCGAGCAAGCCAAACAGCCGTTCATCGTCCATCTTGATGATGGATACCAGCGAGGAAAATGCGACAGCGACAGAACCCAAGCGAAGACGATTGATTTCATCCTCGTCCTCGTCGTCTTCCTCCTCGTCTTCATTGAACGAACAGCAACTCAATGTAAGTATTGGCGAGTACGCTTTTTTATTTTTCTTGTGTGATCATTAAATGTCCAGTTTTAGAGAAATCAAATCCTGACAGCTAATTTGACAGCAGCAGCAACAACAACACCCTCCTCCTCTTCCACATCAACCAGCGGTTCCTTGATAGATCAACAACAACAACAGCAGCAGCAGCAGCAGCAGCCTTCCCTGTCATTGAATAACTTGCACATTGCAGAGAAATCGAGACAGGAACTATTCACCGAGCAGCTACGATTGCGTGAGGAGAGCAAGCGAAGAAAGAACCAAGATGATACACAGCAGGCGAGATTTGCTCAGTATTTCAAATTCAAGCCAAATCTAACTCAAGACAAGAAGCTGTCTTGTTCGCCTTCTTTGGCATCCTCCACCTCTTCTTCGCCCTCTCAACAACCCAATAGACCTAAATTCGTTCAAGTTAGATTGAATAAGCCACGTCCAGTTGTCATGCAAAAGGAGAATGGCAGCAATCCAGCCTCTCAAGCGAGCAGTGTACCTAGAGAAGCATCTCAGACACAGCAGCAGCAGCAGCAGCAGCAACAGCCTCAGACACAGCAACAACAACCTTCTGCTCCTCTTCGCCCCTCCATGGATAGAATGCATGTACCTTTGCCCTCTACGCCATTTGCATTGCGCTATCCTTCACAACCTGTTCAGTATCCTCAACCATCCTTACCGCTTCGACAGTCATTATCACCTCAGAAATCAATGTCACCTCAGCAATCCATATCACCTCAACAACGTGCTGTCTTGCATGCTCCTCGTCCACCACTTCCAAACCACCAGCAACAGCAGCAACAATTTCAAGCATCTTCCAAGCAAAGACCCATTGTCATTGATGATGATGAAGTCATGGTAGATGAAGAAAAGACCAACAAAAACATTTGCATTGGCATGATTATCACAGACATTGTAGTCGAGAAACCGCCTCTTGTATTACCAAAAGACGATCAATATGAGATTATTAGCTTGGAGTCTGAAGGCAAACTAAACACTGAAAACTATTGTAAGCTATCGCCGCATTTTAGTATCAACAGGACACTAACAAACCCCAACACACACTGTAGCATTCAAGGTGACCTCTCGTAGCATACCAGCCAAATTTGTAAGTGATTGAAAAAAAGAAAAAAAAGGTGCACAGAAATTAATGCAAAATTTAGTACGGCTGGGTGCCTTTTAAAGACACCAAAGTATTGGGCCCCTTGGTAGATCACCGTTTGATCTGGTGGGACGCCATCATCCCTCGCGGAAAGGCCAACAATGCTCGCACACCACTGTACATTATCCTGTACTGTAGACCTGATTTATACGGCACACTGAGCAAATACTTTGAAACGCAACGACTGTACCTCAAGACGCCGCCCTTTTACAATCCAGCCTGTAGATACAGCAACCCCCACGCTCACTTGGCCGAAGCGCAGCAGCAGTTTTTGCAGCAGCAGCAGTCGTTCAACAACACCAACAACATGTACAACAGCTATGGCTACCGTCCCTACAACGCACCTGCTACTCGCCCTTCTGAGCAGGAGCTGCTGCGACAGAGTCAAAAGGACATTGAGTCCCTGTTGAGCAGTATACCCAGCGACGTGCCCATTGTCAACAAGATTAAAAGGAAAAAGAAGAAGAAGAAGGCTGCACGACGAAACAACAAGAAGAAGGACAGACAAGAGGCGCAAGGCGACATGGATGATGATGATGATGATTATGCGTTTCAGAAGCCTGCTGTTTCCCCCATTTCAGATGATTCAGATGATCAGGAAGACGAAGATGATGCATATGTGATTGAGGGGCTTTCCATTCATCTCATGGATCATCAGATCAAGGGCGTGAGCTGGATGATTGACCGAGAGAACAACAAGAGCAGCAACGGCGGCATTCTGGCAGACGACATGGGCCTCGGCAAGACGATACAGACCATTGGCTTGATTCTGTCCAGCGTAAACGACCAAGACGACGATGAGGGAGATGGAAAAGAGGCGCCAGAAGCAGCAGAAGCCAAAGAAGCGCAGGAAGATGACGAGGAGGATAAACAAGGCCATCAAATGACACTGATTGTTACACCATTGGCCCTCATCCATCAGTGGGTCGACGAAATCAAGAACAAGACGGAATACGGCAAACTGCGAGTGCTGAAACACCATGGACCCAATAGAACAAAGAACCCGGCCGTCTTTAAGCGCTATGATGTGGTGGTGACAACTTACCAGGTGGTGTCTTCTGACTCGCCCAGTGAGAAAAAGAAGAAGCTCAGCAGCAGTAGTAAAAAGGCAATGACACTGGATGGCTTTATTGTGCAGGACCAGGACGACAATGACGACGATGACGACTACAGCAGAGACATTCCCTCGCGCTGGCAGCAGCTCAAGAAGGGCTACGGGCCTCTTTTCCAGGTCAAATGGCATCGCATCGTGCTGGATGAAGCACAGCAAATCAAGAACAGACAGACCAAGTCTTCCATTTCCTGTTCTGAACTTTCTTCTGTCAAACGTTGGTGTTTGACCGGCACGCCTATTCAAAACAATGTGGACGAACTCTATAGTCTGCTCAGATTTCTCAAGATTCAGCCCTTGTCAGACTACCCGACCTTCAAAAAGAACATCTCTATACCCATACAGAACGGTCAGGGCAGCATTGCCATGGAAAGACTCAAGGCGGTGCTGCGTGCTGTCATGCTGAGAAGAACCAAGGACGTGCTGAGAAGCAACCAGATAAGCCCCGCCTCTTCCAGCGCCTCCTCCCCCAAGCCGTCAGCTGCTGCTGCTGCTGCTGGTGCTGGTGCTGGTGCTGCCTCTGAAGACGATGAAGCATTGTCCAAGAAACTCTCCCTGCAGCTGCCGACCCGCGAAAAGCAAGACATTATGCTGCAGTTTAGCGATCATGAAAAGCAACTGTACGAGCTGCTGAGGACCCGCACGCGCGAGAGCATTGCAGCCATGGGAGGCCAGAGTGGTGGTTACATGAATATGCTGTGTTTATTACTACGATTGCGACAAGGTACAGTAAAGAGAGAGAGATCTGCATTAGTAACCACTACTGACATTGAATTTGCATATAAGCTTGTGATCATCCCCAACTGATTTTAAATGCAATCGATAATGATAAGGATGTATTGGATATTGTTACAGATGCCAATAGCAGCACGGCATCGTCGTCATTTGATAATCCTAGTCAGAATAGTACCTGCGAACTATGTGGAAAGTAAGTCTTGTTTCTATATAGAATCTTCTTTGCTTAATTGACACACACACACACACACACAAATATTAGGGCCAAGGTGCTTCCATCAGAAGATTCCTCATCGCCGTTTTGTCGAGACTGCAACGATACCGTGCTATCCACTGCGCCCAATGACCTCTTCAAAACAAGCACCAAGATCCGCAAGCTCATTGACATTCTCAAGCACACACGCGACAACCATCCCGGCGAAAAGACCATCATCTTTAGCCAGTTTACGTCGATGCTGGATCTGATGGAGCAGCCGCTCAAGAAGCACGGCTTCAGGTTCTGCCGCTACGACGGATCCATGTCCAGCATGGTGCGAGAAAAGTCCTTGGAGCGGCTGAAATACGACCGCTACTGCACAGTCATGTTGATCTCTCTCAAGTGCGGGTCCCTGGGCCTGAATCTCACCTCGGCCAACCGTGTGATACTGATGGACATTTGGTGGAATCCTGCGCTGGAAGAACAGGCTATTGACAGAGTGCACCGCATTGGGCAAAGATTACCCGTGCATGTAACCCGATTATTAATTGACAATTCGGTGGAGCTCAAGATTATGGCACTGCAGGACAAGAAGGTAACGTACACATGTGTTGACGCAGTGGCAGCAGCAGCTTGTTTATTTGTTTGTTTATGTAAACAGGCGCTATTGACAAAAGGCGCATTGGATCATGGTCTCGTCAAGAACACCAAGTTGACAGCAAGCGAAATTAGGTCATTGTTTGATCTCTAAACTTGTAGTAATAAAAAAGGATGGCACCGACCGAAGAACAAGACGGCGATCTCATTGTCACAAAAAGAAGGCTTCCCAATATTCCATTTACACCTGCTGTCCAACACACTGTGATGGTGTGGCTTTCTGAATAGAATATGCCGGTTACACCATCATATAAGGATCTTGTGTGCGAGAGAGGGAACATTCCTATCGAATGCCATGCTGAATGTGATGTGACCATGATTCTATTGTTTCCATGTCTTGCTTAGCATCCATCAGCAATAAACATTTGCCAAGTGCAATTTATTAGCTCGGGTGGTGGGTGGGGGCGGCTGCTCAATGTTTGCGATTACTGCTGCTGTTCTTAAGTGAATAAGGTAGTTCTTTCTTAATTTGTAAAAATTCTATGGATTCTTTGCAGGTCTATTTTGTCAAGTTTCATCATGTCTGGTTGATTTGATTCTAACCGGATGTTTAAACACACTGCTCTCCAATTCTTGGAATTCGCTACATGAATGAAATAGATCTGCAATCATTCTTTTCCACTATAAATAATTTCCCTTTTTCTCTCTTCTTTTTTTTTTACTCTTCTTCATTCATCATCTCCACATGTCCTCTACCACTAAAATCAACGACGACGATTCTGTCGTCCACACCAGGAATGAGTCGATACAGGTCGACATGCGAGAGCGCCTGACTACACCGCATTCAAACCCCTCAAATCCCTTTGCATTTACGCCAGATCAATTAGCTGCATTGCAGGATCCCAAAAACATAGACTTACTGCACACCTACGGCGGCCTGGACGGCGTGGCCCAGGGCTTGCATGCCGATGTGCACCACGGCCTCACACCCAACACCACTGCAGATAAGCACATTACACTGAACGACATTACACTGGACGCTAGCAAACTGACGACCTCAGCATCCACCGTCATGTCCACCGATACCGATCAAGATCATGCATCAGCGCCACCCACCAAGACACAACTCAAGAAAGCTGCCACCTCCCATTCTATTATACCAAGCCAATTTGCTCAGAGATATTCTATTTTTGGCAAAAATGCACTACCACCAGTAAAGGGAAAGAGTATTTTTCAACTCATGTGGATGGCATTTAATGACAAAACTCTGATTCTATTGGCTGTGGCTGCTGTGGTGTCGCTCGCTGTGGGTTTATACGAAGACATTGCTGTGCCAGAATACGACGCTCAAGGCAACAGGATCGCCGGTGTCAAGTGGGTCGAAGGTGTTGCTATCATTGTTGCCATCCTGATTGTCGTCATGGTGGGCAGTGTCAATGATTTCCAGAAAGAAAAGCAGTTTCGCAAATTGAATGCAAAGAAGGATGATCGAGTTGTCAAGGTAACGTACACTGCTGTCAATGCTTATATAAAAGTGCCTCTTCTCATGCTTACCCTAGGCTACTCGTGATGGCCAAACAGTGCAAATATCCGTGTACGATATCCAAGTCGGCGATGTGCTCTTTTTAGAGCCTGGTGACATTGTTGCTGCTGACGGTATCTTTATCGAGGGACACAATGTACGCTGCGACGAATCTGCTGCTACGGGTGAATCTGACGCTGTCCGCAAGCAAGCATTCGAAGCATGCTGGAAGTTGCATTTGGAAGATCAGCAGGAGCACAAGTCTGCTTCTGATTTCCTCGCAGTGCCAAACAGCAACCAAGCCGGCTCTTCCATCTCATCAAAGACCACGCCTCAACATCACAAGTCTGTCCCTGATCCATTCATCATCTCTGGCTCCAAAGTCTTGGAAGGCGTCTGCACCTACCTCGTTACCGGTGTGGGTGTCAACTCTTATTATGGTCGTACAATGATGGCGCTTCGTACGGATAATGAAACGACCCCTTTGCAAGAAAAGTTGAACGGCTTGGCTTCCATGATTGCCAAGTTGGGCTCTGCTGCTGGTTTAATCATGCTGATTGTCTTACTGATTCGTTATTTCGTCAACTGGAAGTACGATGGTGTTCCAACTGTGGCTACTGAAATTGTGCAGCAAGTCATGGGCATCTTGATTGTCGTTGTTACCATTGTCGTCGTTGCTGTGCCTGAAGGTCTGCCTCTTGCTGTTACGCTTGGTAAGTGATTTCAATGATACATGTACATAGGCTGATGTACTAACGCTTGTCCTTTTTCCCCAGCTCTTGCTTATGCTACGCAGCGTATGCTCAAGGACAACAACTTGGTCCGTGTCTTGGCTGCTTGTGAGACCATGGGAAATGCCACCACTGTTTGCTCTGACAAGACGGGTACATTAACACAAAACAAAATGACCATTGTTGCTGGCACTTTGGGCTCCTCTTTCCGCTTTATCCAGGACCCTCCTGCTGACCGTGTAGACCTCAGTGATATCACTACTGTTGCTGAAAAGGTGCCTGCTCCCATTATCCGTTTGATCAGCCAAGGTATCTCTGTCAACTCGACTGCCTTCGAGTCCACGGATGAGAATGGCGACAAGCAATTCGTCGGTAACAAGACTGAAACTGCCTTGCTGCAGTTTGCAAAGAACATTGGCTCTGATAACTTTGAAACACTGCGCACTGCCTGGCCTGTGGAGCAAGTGTTCCCCTTTAGCAGTGAACGCAAAGCCATGGCTACCGTCATTCGTATTCCTCATCCTGTAAAGCAAGGCGAGTTTATCTGGCGTGCTCATGTCAAGGGTGCTTCTGAAATCTTGGTTGAAAACTGTAGTCAAATCCTGACCCTGAATGCTGCAAAGTACAAGAATCCTGAGCATGACTATGATGTCAAGACGCGCACTTTGACAGATGAAGACCGTAGCCGTGTAGACCGCATCATCCAGAGTTACGCTACCCGCAGTCTGCGTACAATTGGTATTGGTTATCGTGATTTCGAGTCGTGGCCTCCTGTCAATGGTCATTCTAGCAAGGTCGGTGCTGAAGTCGAGGTGCCTTATGAAGACATCATCCAAGGCAAGGGCTTGACTCTGATTGGTATCGTCGGTATTGAAGATCCTCTCCGTCCCGGTGTCAAGGAAGCTGTCAAGGCTTGTCAACGTGCTGGTGTCTTTATTCGCATGGTCACTGGTGACAACGTGGTTACTGCCAAGTCGATTGCCAAGCAATGTGGCATTTACACCCCCGGTGGTATCGTCATGGAAGGCCCCGTGTTCCGCAACTTGCCTCCTAGTGAAATGGATGCTATTTTACCTCGCTTGCAAGTATTGGCTAGATCCAGTCCTGAGGACAAGCAAATCTTGGTCGGTCGTCTCCGCGAATTGGGTGATATCGTCGCTGTTACTGGCGATGGTACCAACGATGGCCCCGCTCTCAAGTTGGCTGATGTCGGTTTCTCGATGGGTATTGCCGGTACCGAAGTTGCCAAGGAAGCCTCCAGCATCATCTTGATGGATGACAACTTTTCCAGTATCGTCAAGGCCATCATGTGGGGCCGTTGTGTCAATGACTCGGTCAAAAAGTTCTTGGAATTCCAAATCACCGTCAACATCACTGCTGTCATCTTGACGTTCATCTCTTCTGTGGCCAGCCATGACCATAAGTCTGTCCTGACCGCTGTTCAGTTGCTCTGGGTCAACTTGATTATGGATACATTTGCTGCTCTTGCTTTGGCCACTGATCCTCCCACTGAGGAGCTGCTTCAACGTGGCCCCGAGTCCCGCTCCTCTCCTTTGATTACCTTCAAGATGTGGAAGATGATTATCGGCCAAGCCATTTTCCAAATTGTCGTTACTATTGTCTTGCTCTACAGTGATGTGCTCCATTACCAGGCTGACGATCCCATCTTGCAAACCATCGTATTCAACACTTTTGTATTCTGCCAAATCTTTAACGAAATCAACTGTCGTCGCATCGATTCCAAGCTGAACGTGTTCCACAACATTTTGGCCAACAAGTTCTTCTTGTCCATCTTCTTCTTCTGTATCGCTCTCCAAGCCATCATTGTCAACTTTGGTGGTGCAGCTTTCCAAGTAACTCAAGTCGATGGTGTCGCCTGGGCCATCTCTTTGGTCGTCGGTATGCTGTCCTTGCCTATTGGTCTCATTATCCGTTTGATTCCTGATGAGGTCTTTGGCTTTGTCTTCATGTTCAACCCTGCTGCTCGTCAAAGATACTTGGGTGGCAACAACGAAAGCGCCTCTCCTAGTGTCTATGTTGCTGGTAACGAGCGCATCGCTTGGAACAACAGTGGTTCTGCTTACAACAATAGCACATCTGTATCCAACAACAAGCAACACATGCAACAAAAGCAAGAAATCGAAGAGGTGGAAGAAGTGGCTCCTGCCTATACACCTGCTAGATCGAATGCAGGCATAAACGAGAAAATTGCCAATGAATCTGAGTCATTTGAAGACCAAAATCAAGATACTGTCCTCTCTTCAGGTTCTTTGGATCAATCCCAACGAAACAACTAATTTACCCTCTTGTGTATCATACTATTTACTACTATCCTATTTAATAATCTTTTGTACTATTATTTCCTCCCTACATCCTCATTCCCCCCCTTTTTTATCTTTTATGCTAAATCCAGTAATAAAAAAAAAATTATGCAAAAATGTCAAAATTCAAATTATTAAGTGTGGCAAATGCATTTGTGAATATTCAGATGGATAAACGGATGACATGGTCGATCATTTATGCTAAAAACTTTATCTTTGTGATTCTGGTTGAATGCGTATTACACACCTAGAGAGTTTTTCTGTGATTAAATGTTGATTTAGTAGGTTGTGCCTTGCGCGCTGCCTTCGCTTCGAATTCCACAGTGGTACAAGCTCATTTTCCCCTTTTTCCTCGGCTCTTTCTAAGCCGCGCATTTGTGGATATAGAGTACAAGACCTTGGGTTCCTAATCAACAAGGAAAAGAGTGTGCTTGTTCCGAACAAGGTTCAAGAACCCCTAGGCTTCAAGATCAATGCAAAGACCATGGCCATTTCTCTTTCACAAGGGGAAGTGACCACAAGCTGCTTCAAAGAATCAAGCAGGTCGAGAAGAACCCGAATCGCTCATGCCGGTGGATGGTATCGTTACTAAGAAAGATCACAGCAGTAATTCCAGCGATTTCCGAGGCCCTTCTACATGTTCGTCATATCCAGAGGGAATCTAGCCAGGGGTTTGCAGATAAATCATCAACGTTGGGATCACAACTGCACGTTGACCTCCAAAGCAAAGATGGAGATCCAATGGTGGAAACTCAATCTATACTGCAGAAAAACGGGTTACCAATACACCAAATTTCACTATCGTCTTCAGCTCTAACGATTCATGTGGACGCCTCCGACACAGGCTGGGGAGTACACAGCCAGATCGTGAGCAAGGCAGGCTGCTGGGCCGAACGAGAAAAACAAGAATCCATCAACGTCAGGGAACTAAAAGTGATTTATTAGTCAAGTAACATACTACGTCGTTACAGAATACATAAGCGCTATCTTACTTTCAGGTAATAATATACATCCCGCGCGCACCCCCGCACAACATCATCCTACGTATACCCTGTTCATACTTGAAATCAATCTATTCCCCTTTCCTCTGCTTATCAATTCAATATCTCACTTCACGTTCGATGTCAACATGAATGAAATTGTGGATGAAAATCAATAGCAAACTCAACCAGAGCAACGTCGCGAAGATATCATCGTTATTGACAGTAGCGACGACGAGCAAAATCAATCCGCACCCACCACCACCGTCAACAACACTGTAATCAACAACGACTCATCTGACAGTGAGGAAGAACCAATGATTGATGATTTTGACGACATTGTTGACTCGGACGCTGCTGGTCTTCCATCTTCCTCGTTTTGGTCAAGAACCATTAGAGTTCCAATGAAAACTATCCATGATATGTTTGTAATCTGTCGTGATCGAGATTCTGCCAACAGGTAAGTGTTTTTATACTGGGTCATTTAGTAGTGCAGGTGCAGCTCAGTGTCTCATATTGTTTTTTTACTAGATATCTTCGAAATGAAGGTGCGTTTTGGGCTCCTAACACTCCCATGTTTTGCCGTGGTGGTAGTCTTATGCACTTTCTCGACTCTTCAAACAGATGGCGCTGTCATGGCATTGTGCAGCAAGATGGCATGCCATGTTGCAAGGGCAGCTCAAGAGCTGCAACTTCCGGATCGTTCTTTTTCAACAGGCATATCACCTCCAACAACATCCTACTGATTCTGTACTTCTGGGCCATCAAGGCACCACGCATGACAATCTCTCAAGCTATTGGTAGTCAGTACACCAGTAGGGTTATCAACGACTGGTACCAGATGATTTACTGTGATCTCAACCAAAATGACACGAAGATTGGAGGCCCTGGCATTATTGTGGAGATCGATGAGTCCAAGTTTGGCAAGCGCAAGTACCACCGTGGCCATCGAGTGGAAGGTGTCTGGGTTGTTGGTGGCATCGAACGAACGGCTGAACGCAAATGTTTTCTGATCACTGTGGAAGATCGCACGGCAGTTACGTTAGAAGCCATCATCAGGGAGCATGTCTTGCCAGGCTCCATTGTACACACTGATTGCTGGCGTGCATACTCCAGGATCCCTCAAATTGTCAGCGGTAGCCAGCATCGCACTGTCAATCATTCAAGGGAATATATCACGGTAGACACCAACACCATCGAAGGTAATTGTAGATCCATATTATGCATTGATAGGAAACAGGATTGGTTTTGACTTACGGCTTTTTTATCCTTCTTTAGGCACTTGGGCTGGCGTGAAGTGCAACATTGCTGTTCGCCTTCGCAATCGCAAGATGATGCCTTGGATGTTGGTGGACTTTATTTGGCGACGCAAGCACCACGGTGACATTTGGGGTGGTATCATGAAGTGTATGAGGGAAGTGGAGTTTGACAGAGATGATTCATTCACCCCATATTTGACAGAATTCACACTTGATGCTGACAGCGAAGAATATGAGTAGTGATTGTCACTAATATAAATAATAAAAATCTAAATTCAATTAAAGGTCTTCTAGTTCATTAAAAGAGATTCAAAGTGTAGCAAAGGTTCATGGCTTACCATGACCTTTGTGATATTTATACTAAATTAATGTGCGCGATCAGGGTGGATTTCAGGTACACGTAGTACAGAATCAAGTCTTGATTGTTTTGTTTATAGCTTTTTTAGGATATACCCATTTACACGATGTTGGATTTATTCAATATCGCTTTGCCCATGACAAATCTAATGATATTTTATATGCTAATTATGGAATTATTATGTCTAGTTTATACCACATTAATTTGGAAGCTGTGCTTCCAGCAGGTTTAAGGTTGGCTTCCATCACAGTAAATACGTTAACAACAACGACACATGCTAGCCACAAGGATGCCAACTGCACCTGTATAATCAGCGCAAAAATCGGATATAGGAACATGCTACTTTTAAAGCTCTAGCATGATTATAAAGCCTAATTTTATTGCGATGTTTACAATGATTCATCTCACTTGCTGTCCAGTCATTCAGCCAATCCGATCGCTAGAATGGGCTCGGCACACACAAAAATCCTAGAAAAAAAATGCGAGGGTTTCCCTCTGTTTTTTCGTTAGGCGGGGGTTC
>JAXQGS010000151.1:0-29069 GCA_037040325.1 Mucor sp. M7501 | reverse complement strand
GATCACTTTTCAGCAACTTTTTGGGGATCGAGTTGATCATCGATTTTTTGAAAATTTTGCCTTGTACTAGCAAGGGAGAAATTGATGATTTTGAATGATGGAGGTTTTCACCTCGAAAATGAAGTTTTCTACTAAGGTGTTTCTATGCTCAAATCAATCGTAGAGAAGCATAGGAGCATGTAAAACTGTCTTAGGACCGATTTAGTATGGTGTTTGTAGACCTTTTCTCCGAAAACGTGTTTTGCATTTTTTGAAAGTAAGTCTTCACAGACTAAAAGAATCGCTTTGAAATTAGCACCATTGAATTCATCGTCCAATTTTACATGTATAGGATTAGAGAAATACCTGCTGTTCAAGTAGAAGAATCTTGTGTAATTGGCCCTGAAAGGTTTTGGGATGTCCAGATCCTGATCTGGAAGCCCAGTTGGCACGCACCACTAAAATTCAATCCCAGCCCAGGCTGCGTTTTGCCCTAATAACGACCTTTTGTATAGTAAAAGACATTATATAGACGTCTAATTGCTTTTGTAACGCTCAATCTCTGTTGGAGTCATCCTGTAGGTTCCAATGGCCTACTGCTACATTCTAAAATCGGACATTTGAGTGTACATGTGAAGGGTCTCTCCTCGTTATTGGGCACGTCTTTTTGGGTTCAGATGACAGCTTTGGTGAGATGTTCTGCAACTAATAAGGGCTGATGAATCATTTCAGTCATATCCTTGTAAATATCAGTGGCATTATAATAGCTGTTATGTATACAACCAATGTTTTATTCATCTAATACACTGACAAAAGCCCAATCATGATCATAATACATTTCACGCGTGTGCACATCTTCTACATGATACAAAAACTCAAATTTACCGCGAGACAAAAAGCAAAGTGGAATCTCATGCGTAATCTCACCGTTGGGTGGTATTTCTGGCAAGACGAGCTGAGAGACGCCTTGCATGAGAAGCTTCTCTGTGAGGTCATACTCCTTGGCGCCATCGTTATAGCTTTGCACGGGCTGCACGCGAAGTATCAGCTTGACAGGACGCACTATGATTGAATGTGGATTAGCAAGATACCGTGTGCAGTGATCCATCCCAAGTACATTTACCTTGTCTATTGGCAATAGTGACATTCATGTGTACAAAGGAATTCACTCGACATCTAAATTGACGATGGCCAGTTGTTTCTGCTCCCTCTGTGGACATGTCCACAATGAATTCAATGTCTTGCTTCTTGAGCACATTCAACTGAAGGCCCGTCAATCGCAGCGAAGGCCGTAAATTAATGATACCACCACGTCCATTTGATCTGCATTGCCAGGTAGCTTTGACGCGAGACAGCAACTGTTCTCTGTACCAAAACATTTGCAGTCGAGCACGTTCTTGCTCGGGTGCCATCTTGGGTGCCTGAGAAACGACAAACTGCTTGTTCAAATCAAAGCTTGGGATGGGTTGTAATCTCTCTTCAGAGGTGAGGAATAGCTTCTTGAGCGGCAGCACCATTCTAGAAGAGCAGATGTGGGTTAGTTGCAATGAAACTTGGGTATAATACACGCATAGTCAATGTACCGCTTGGTGAGTGCTGGGTGTATGGTGACGACCGACTTGAGCAGGCTGTTTGCACTCGTATCGTCCTTGTCGCTGGAATTGTCCACAGTGAATTCTATGTCGAATGATGTGGTCCACGTATTGCGCACATCAAGTGTCAGCAAACAATACGGGTTCTTGTCATCCTTGTCGTTGGCTTGTTGCGTTATCACTAGCAACTGCTCGACTGGTTGCTCGGCGGATTCAATCTGTCGAATCGTCTGACCTGCTATCGTTTCCTGGGCTTCCTTGACCATGGACTCTGTTACTGACATGTTGTCTCGCAGATACAAGACGTCCCAATGCAAAGGTTCCAAGTTTTGATACACGGTGATCATGATGGGCAGATACAGCTGTCTTGTGTACAAGGTGGCGGGCAAGTC
Organism: Mucor sp. M7501; assembly: GCA_037040325.1. Classification (NCBI taxonomy): domain Eukaryota; kingdom Fungi; phylum Mucoromycota; class Mucoromycetes; order Mucorales; family Mucoraceae; genus Mucor; species Mucor sp. M7501. The sequence continues at coordinate 27,106 of JAXQGS010000151.1, read as the reverse complement.
GTCGTTCGCTGTTGCTGCTGCTGTTGCTGCTGCTTCCTCGGTCAATTTCTCTGACTGACCCTTGATGGCTCTGTCCAAGTAGCCGTAATCCACGTGAATGGCACCACCCGTACTATCAGCACACATACAATAGAGTGAGTTTACCACCGTCTATCTTATCAACAAACACCCCCCACTTACCATCCTTGCTTGCCGTAAATATTAACAATGATCTCAGTGTGCTCTCCTGGAGGCAGGTTGATCTTTTTGCCAATTTGGTTGCTGTCAGCCTTGGAGCCTTCCCAAGAAAAGACAGGCGTTCCTTTAGTGTACAGCTCAATTTCGTATTGCTCCTCGGTTGGCAATTCTGGGTTGATGGGTTTGGGGTGAATCGTGGTTGAATCCGTAAAGGATAACGTCAAGAAATCCACAGGGATGTTGCCAATGTTCTCGACCTGAATAGACAAATGTGTCATTTCTCCCTCAAACAACATGACAGCGCCGTGCAAAAGTGAGGTGGATCTGATCTTTAGCAGAGGCTGATCGTCAATGACATTCAAGCTTTCTTGCAGTGTGGCAGCATCAGCGGTTTCCTTGTCTAGAGGCTTGTGGTGGTCTGTTTTGCAACTGTCAGTTGACATGCTATTCATGCGTCTCATCACTACTTGCCTGGATCTGATCTCTTGGAGAGTGCTTGAAGGCCACTAATCAATAAAGGGGGGGGGGGGTTAAACATCATACGGCACGGCACAACAGGAGCGCGCATACTACTACTCACGTATACTTGTATCGCTCCGACTCGATCGACTGCTGTACAATGTCTTTGCTGTTCTTTGGCTGCTCTACCTTTTTCACCTCTTGCTTTTCGTTTAGAAACTCTTGCTCTGCAAAACCAGTGATTTTGATGATGCAGCCACGGATGACCAGAGAGCCGGTTTCCAGAGGGGTGCCCATCAATCTCAAGGCCAGCGTTTCGTTTGCAGGAATAGTAATCGCAGTGGGTATAGCTGAAAACTCAATGCCAGATGTACTGTGCTTGTCGTTAGTAGGTGAAGGCTAGTGGTCGCGTTGCATGTAATGTTACTCACCTTAGTACAATGTTGCTCAGCTCGAGATCAAACCCAAAGGGGTTGGTCAGCACCGCCTTGAACTCGCACACTTCATCTTTGATCAGATTGATTTGAGGCTACACGGCTGGGGCGTTAGGCGGGGGGGGGGGACAAAAGTACTAGTCTTTTATATATACACTCACCTTGTCGTCCTTCTTTTTGGCAAAGGGATTGTAAATGAATGGATCACCAGAGCTTGCGCGACCTTCCTTGGACGCAGCCAATGCTTTTGCAATCAGGAGCGGATGTTGGTAGATGGCTTTTCGTGGAATGGGAGGGATAGGCTGAATGGATTTGACAATGTTGAATCCCCAGTAGTTGACATTGTTGTCTACTTGGCCAGATCGCTTGCTGATGTTGACAATGCGCTGGATGGAGGAGGCAAGTCGGATCTGCTCGTCTTTGGAAATGTGCTGGTAGAGGTTCTTTAACAGCACGGTGGTATAATAGAGCATAGAGGCATGGTCTGTTGTGTTTACATGTGAATCGCTTGATCTTGATCCTGGGCCATTTTTCATCCTCACAGCTTACCTTGGATGGCCTCTGATATAACGATACATTCTCGCAAGATGTCAATCTGCAGTGCAGCCCAGCCAAAACCCACAATATCCGTCTTGACTGCATGGTCTGTCTTTTCCTGATGGCTGCTGTTGAACTTGTTTTGCATCATTTGGAGCGTACCACCGTCCTGTACATTGCTCTCTGTTCAATGGCACGCTGGTTAGAAAAAAGACATGATATATATCTAGAATGATCATTTCTGCCTTACCACCAATACCGTATACTTCACAAATCCTCTTGAGTACTTGCAAAATGCCATCATCGCCTTTTCCAATTTCCTTCTTGTGTGGACCTGAACTTGCCATGGCGGCTCTACCTTGGATCAGTAGCGGGATCATGCGATTCAATGTTTCGTACATGAACCACGCCGATTTGCGATGGTAGCCAATCGTGGACAAGACGGACGACATTTGAGTCATGACATTGATCTATTGCAGTGTGGTTGAGTTTGGCATGCTTTTTTTTTTGCTCTCTCGTTGATATAACCGCTTACTTGGTCTATCATTGGCATATCATCCACATCCATGATCCAGATCTTGGTGATCCATTTTGCAATAGAGAATCGAGTCAGCCCGCTGCCCTTGCATTTTATCAAGTCAGCAACAGACATGAACCGCCCTTCTCGCTTCAACATGCTCTCTGATGGCGAAGATTGCACTATCTTGGTCAGCAACGCATCGTTCCATCCACCGTTTAGAAAGATGATCATCAAGAACCGTGAGATCTTGAGACAAGCTTCGGCGAAAACGAGTTTGGGAATGGGGATGCTGGTGGTGGTGTTGACCTTGACATATATTTGCAGTAAATCTTCATACATGTCCGTGATCTCGGTGACGATGGTGAGCGGCTTTTTGCTTTCTTCGTTGGGCGGCGTCGTTGTGGTGTTGGTGGTGGTGGGTGTGGGATCTGCAACAGCGTCGTCTTCGTTTGTCAGTGCCTGTCTCGATACAATGTGCTGCGTAATCAAAGGCTATGTTAGTTACATCACTTTTCTTTGCTGCTCTTTTTCAAACATACACCAGTATCCGCTTGAAGAAATGCCAACAATATGTTGGTACACGCTAATCCTTCCTTGGCACTAGCGAGCCACAGGTAATCGTATGAATTTTGCGCCATGGCAATCGCTTCATGATAACTAATAGATCAAATCAATCACTGCTACTTGTAGCGCAGCAAACGGTCGATCACTTACTGCTTGACTGCATCGGGCAATCTTCCGGCCAACAGATAGAAATCAGCCAGCAGCTTTTTGATGCGTCCTGGTGTTCTCTGCAATGTACGGCCAGCATCACCAGCAACTGTCATGGACGATCCTGTAAATGTGGTCGATCGAGACAAGGAGGGCTTGGGTGTGGGAGGTGAATTGGCAGAGGCAAGGCTTTTGCGAGAATTGGCAGCTGTGGTAGACGCTCTCTTGAGAAAGGAAGAAGATATCGAGGAAGTGGGTGCTGGTCCTACAGGCTGTGAGTTGCGATTGGGTTGATGAGGTGAGCTGCTGGAGGGCTGAGGCTGTATCATCCTATTGTTGCCATGACTGGCATCGAAACTTCTTGGTATATATCCAGCAGGAATGGGGGATTCCAACACCTTTAAGCTCTCGATACGTTCCGCCTACATCCAACATATGTAGGGTTGAGATAAATGTTCATGTCAAATCACCCACCAAGAGCACTTACAATGGAAGCAAATTGGTCCAAAATTTCGCTTGCAAAATCACAAATCATGGTGCTCATATAAAAAGACATGTTGCCTACATTGGGAATCATGATGAGTCCCTTGGTATCGTCTGGCTGGTTCTCGTTTGGATCAAACGCAAAGCATCTGGTAGCGACTGCCGTTGGATACTATATATACACTATGCATAAACATTCAAAGTCGATCGTGTGCCATCATCAGCTGAAGCTACCTGACTCAACATGTCGACAAACTTTTGGTGTCCTTCACTGAGGTCCTTGTCCTTCCATTCTTGACAGTCCATAATACCAATGACCTATACACACATCCAGCAGGTTTCAGAGTTGCAGGCTTTTTTTTCTCTTGAAAAATTCAGGGGTAAAAAACTTACACCAAAGATACGTCTATGTGGCTGAAAATCCTCCAAATGACAATGGTCTCGGTTGTACTTTGTCACAAACTGAAAATGCATCTGTCCTTCTTGAAACACCTGGCTGCTAAACTTGGCTATACAACGGTACAGATGAGTTTTGATGCTGTATATTCTATATGCCCACACTGTAGTAAAAAAAAAAAACACAATACCATTTGCACCTTTATGGAGGTCAGGCGTAACATCCCCGAGACGAACAAGGCTGAATTTTCGGACAAGTTCTACATGATGCCAAAATGTCGACTTTTTGATGGGCGAAACAGGAACTAATAGCACGCGCACTCGACATGCTGATGTGATATCGAGAGCGAGGTCCATGGTTGTGAGTGTTTAATTAGCACGAGAGAGAGAGAAAAGAGAACGAAAAACAACATTAACGAAATGAATTACAATAAGCTTTAATTTCATTGGATTCGAGTGCCGAATATCTTATAAATTGGTTGTTTGGTTCACCACACTACCACCACCCACACAAATACCATGTCGGATCAGGGGCGATCAAACACGATACTCCATGCGGGGCGAGTTTTTGGAAAGAGTGGGACACTGCCTACGTTATAGCATAATATCGTAACCTAATAGCATAATCTGTCTTTTATCCGCATAGAGGATAGAAATCATCGTACGCGGATCTATGACAAGACTCGCATGGCATGCAGTAATAGTGCTCCTTCTCCCAATAGATTAACGTCTAGATCTAATGAATGAAAATGCCACTCCAGAAACTATAAGCGCCTGCGCATAAATGCTTCTATATATGATGGCGACAAAGAACAGAGCTTTATCGCATGGATAATGCAATGTCTACACTTGTTTTAATGTCTCTGGGCAAGAATTTGATCCATTTTTTGTTTGTTGAGAGCCTATACACTTTTATTAGCTGCTCTATTTGGGAAAAGTTATTGTCTAAGTGATAGGGTATTTCAATAGACTTACCCTCGTTTGCGAGCTCTTAAATGGATCATTACCTTCATCTGATGAGGATGATGGCATTGATTTGCCTCCAGAGTGCCGCCAGCAGCAGCCAAAACTGGATTCATCTCCGCTTGTTTTTTTCCTCCTGATTCGTTGATTTATGGCCGATGTTGTCTCGATTCACACTGTCTCACCAGATTCATCTATGTAAACCATTCAAATCCGCTAATACGTCTTTAAGCTTCCTTATAGTACTTTTGAAGGCGCATCTAATGGTGCTAAATATAAAGTATGTTTTGAACAAGCTTAGTGAGTAATCTTTAGAAATAGGGTATAGCTATTACAGCCGAAATGTCGAGAATTTGCAAATAAAGGTGCCACAAACAAAGTGTCGGGAGTTGCCCTGAATCAGTAGCATCCTTTTGATCTGATATGTACCATAGCAAAAGTCTTTGTTTTTGGAGCAAAAAACGCGATCGTTTGAATTTTGATGAAAACCATGAGGTACCCCTCATGCTTTCGAGTGGATTTTTGACCATGTTTTTTAGGTCTCCAAAAAGTAAAGCAAAGGTATCAATAAGTAAGCGCCAGATCAGAGCACTTGCTTGGCGCTATTCTAGCAGTCTAAAACGGCCTTTAACACGAGATTTCACGGCTTGAATACACTGTGTTTTGCATAATTTTGAACGGCAAAAAAGTGATCGCACTATGTTGTAAATGCCCCAAACACGGGGTTTTCTCATTGATCAAGATGAAGAGCATCTTGACGACTGTCAAGTGAGAGCAGTAATAGGAGGAGAATCCCAATGTTACTACACATGCGAGTCAAAGTACAAACAAGATTGCTCTGAATATTATTGCTGATTTATACTATAAAAATGGTTTTTTGATGATTCCTTATTGGAAACCAAAGGCTAAAATAATAAAGAAAAAGAGAGAGAGTGTGTGTGTCTGACGACAATGGAAATATATAATGAGATAAGATGGTGGGCATCAGTATTAAGGAGAAGAAGAAGAAGAGAAGGGGGGAGGGGAAGGGCAGATGTGAGGATGGTGCCAGCAGGAGAGAGAGAGATAAAAAGGCCATGGGGGAAATGTAATAGAGTGGAGGTGGTGAAAGAGATATGATATATATATGATGTTTTTTTTTTTTTAGATTGTCCATAGCATAAGGTTCTTTTCCTTTTGATGATGACTAGCCGAGGCAACCAACGTTTGACCTGATGCCACAGAGCAACACGCAATACTCACCACCATACCAGACTGAGAACCGACCTTCTTTGGTTGAGCACCAGGGATGCCACATTGCCATAAAAAGATCTCCTGGTAACCGCCATACAGCAATCGCAGCTTGTCATTACCCCCATTCACAAATGCACAGCCTGATATCTTGGATTGAGGAATATGGTTCATCACGCACTTCCAATGAGAGGTTTCATAGACACAAATCTTGTCTTCAGACGAGGCAACGAGGAAATTGCCGTCAGGAGACCAGTCAAATGAGCAAATGTTCTTGCCGTGATCTGTTGCAATGGTGCGAACGCCCATATTATCGGCATTGATAATGTTGTTGCTGCTGCTGCTGCTGTTGTTGTTGCTGCTATTGCCGCCGTTGTTTTTGCTGGAGGATGTAATGTCAACAATGTTGATTTGGTTGCCCACTGCACAGGCAAGGACGGAAGCTGTGCGTGGATGAAAGCGCATGGGATTGGGTGCAAAGCCAGACTTGGATTGTGTCTAGTAGAGAGATGGGGTTAGCACTAGAGCAATCTCATCATGTTTGCTCATCCACTTGCCATTTTCAGTGATTTCTCACAATTGGAGGTCTTGAGATTCCAGACCTTCAATTCGCCTTCTGCATCCAGAGAACAGATGGTATCTGGTCTGTCTGGAGCGAAATCCACGGCCGTCACTTGAGCTCTGCAATCCCATTTTGCCAGCTGCTTGGGGTTAGTTGCCGCACTGTCCGTCTTGGCGTCGTCGTCTTCCTTGTCGTCTTTTGATGCACCAGCAGAGGCTGACGCTGCCAGAGCAGATCCCACATCCCAAATTCTCAGCGTCTTGTCGTACGATGTCGTAGCTACTAAATTTCGAGCATCCGCACTCCATCGAGCACAGGTGATGTTTCCGGTATGTCCGTCCAGCGTATACAGCGTCTTTTTATCCTGCACACTCCAAATCATCACTTTACGGTCATGGCCCGCACTGGCCAACCACTGTCCGTCGATCGAGAAGGCAGCTGTAGATACCTTGTTGGTGTGTCCAGACAGGTCGGCGTAGGGCTGCAATGCCGTGTTGGCGTTCATACTGATAGCATGAGAGGAAGGTGCTCCACCACCGTTGCCTCCTCCTCCTCCGCTGCTGCTGTTGCCGCTCACCATACCACTGTCCAAATCAAGACCTCCCCCCATGCTGGCTAGAAACCCGCCTCCAAACGGATCCAAATCACCACTGTCGCCTCCCATCAGCAAGTTCTGGTCGGGATTCTCGTCTCCTGCAGCAAACATCTCTCCAAAATCGCCACTGTCGCCCATCATGAAACGCTCCAAATCAAATGAGAGCACATTGCTGTTGTTCATGGGGTTTGCTGCATTGTTGTTCTGAGCAGCTGCGTTGGCGGCGGCAGCAGCAGCGGCAGCGGCGGCGGCAGCAGCAGCAGCATTGGCAGCAGCAGCCATGCCGCCTGGATTGTTCATGTTGTTGGCGGGAGACTGCATATCATTCATGGGCGAGTCCATATCTGGGTTCCATGACATGCGTTGCTGCTGTTGTTGATGCAATTGCTGCTGTTGCTGTTGCGGGGTACCTGAAATGCTGTTGCGCGTCAGTTGAGGTGAATTCATCTGCTGTTGCTGTTCAAATTGACTTCTCTGCTGAGCAGCGAGTCTTTGCTGCATGGCCATGACAGGCGACTCGTTGGGATTCGGCTGCTGCTGCTGCTGCTGGGCGTTCATAACATGTGGACTCATTTTATGCTGTAATTGAGGGGATGGCTGCATTTGCTGCGGTGTAGTGACAGGCGTGTCATCGCCATTGTTGTTGGTACGTTGTCTCTTTTGAGGTGGAGGATGAGCGAATTGGGCCTGTTGTTGTGCTTTTTGCTGCTGTTGCATGGCGTGATTGACCTGACGGCGTTGATATAATGCAACTGCAATGTTCTTTTTGGTGTCTCCACCGCCCTCGGGAGATCCACTACCGGGTATCGCATTAGGGTTAGGGCTTCCCATGGTGGGAGGTGTTTGAGGTCCTCCTCCTCCTCCTCCTCCAGGCGGTGGTGGTGGTGGTGGTAGTTGTTGAGGCTGTTGTTGTGGCGTAGGTTGTTGAGAATGAGGTGTTGCTGCTGAAGAGGGTGGTGGCTGTTGAGGTCCTCCTCCTTGGTTCTGTTGCTGCTGCTGCTGTTGTTGTGCTTGCTGTGCCTGTTGTGCTTGCTGTTGTTGCATCATTCGACGTTGTTGTGCAATTACACGTTGTTGTTGAGCAGCCATAAGCTAAGAGTAACAATGAATAAAGCTATCCACACACGATGCCATGTCTCATTTTACCTGTTGCTGGTGTTGCTGTTGCTGTTGAGGCGTTAATCCAGCGGGCATTTGACCTTTGTTCATCATTTGTTGAGCTAGCATCAGGTTGACTATTGGGTAGTTTATTCAGTAACATGTCCCCCCTCTCTCTTTCTTAAATTCAACTTACCATCACCGTTAAACGGGATACCACCATTCATTAAATTTGGGCTTTGCATATTAGGGTTCATGCCCATTTGACCTCCAGGACCTACCATGTGTGGCCTCGGTTGTCCATTGACTGTGGAAAGAAGGGATCCATTGTTGTGAGTATATAAAAAATCAACAAACAATAAACAAATAAATATTTACCAGGAGGACCTACAGGACCCATACGCTGAGCAGCAGCGGCAGCAGCAGCAGCAGGATCGACCTGAGGACTTGCGCCCATGGGATGTTGCTGTTGAGGAGGCAATTGAGCCTGTTGCTGTTGTGGTGTTCCCTGCTGTTGTTGTTGCTGCTGCATTTGATGCTGTTGTTGAGGTGTGCCTTGAGGCTGCTGCTGCTGTGGTGGCTGTTGTTGCTGGACATGTTGTGGAGGCATGCCCTGCTGCTGCTGCTGCTGCTGCTGAGCGTGTTGCTGCTGTTGTTGTAAATGCTGCTGCTGTAACATGGCTTGTTGCTGTTGTTGCTGTTGTTGCAACATGGCTTGTTGTTGCATTTGAAGTCTAGCTTGAGCCTGAGGGTTGTTTGCCAGCATGCTATACTCAGGAACAATAGATCAATACACTTTTTAACTCTCCCATCATGCCAGTCAGCACACGCAAAAAAAAAAAAAAAAAAAAAAAACGTACGGGTTATTTCTCATCATGTTCAAGTGCTGATTCATGGATATCTTTCTTATCTGATTTTGCAAGATAATCTAGGTAAAAAGGGTCAGTATGTTGCCTCTTCCTCCTTGTTCTTGTTCTATCGCCCTCTCTCCACCCCCACCAACCCTACCTTTTCCTCATGTGTCAGTGAGCTCTGATCGCGACCTCCCAAACCAACTGAATTCATGGCAGCATTGACCATCGCGGTCTGTTGTTGGGCTCTGTGGGCGTTTGTCATCATGGACTGTTGCTGCTGCTGCTGCTGCATTGACATTTGCTGACCTACCATGGGCGAAGTCATCATGCCTTCAGGTCCCATTGTGGGAGGTTGTTGCTGCTGTGATTGAGGTTGAGGTTGAGGCTGTTGTTGCGGATGAGGTCCTCCTCCTCCTGCTCCAGGCATCACTTCTACACCGCGTTGCAATTGTTGAGGTGAAAATGAAGGAGATGCAGTATGTCTTCCCGGTATATGTTGCTGAGGCAAATTGGCTGGCATACTTTGAGGCGTATTTACAATAGTGTTGTTATTAGGAGGTGGTGGCATACCGTTATTATTTGGTAAGGAAGCCGTGCTACTTGCAGGTGATGGTCTCACATCTCGTGATAATTGCTGCTGCTGCTGCTGCTGCTGTTGAGCCTGTTGTGAAGCAACACTTTGTTGTTGCTGCAAATGAGGTGTTTGCTGCTGTTGTTGCTGTTGATCCTGCTGCTGTTGCTGTTGTTGCTGATGAACAGACAATTGAGGAGACTGAGCAACTCTCTGAGCCTCAGAGGCTCTACGCTGTGCTTGTTGCTGGGCTTGCAACTGAGCTTGTTGTTGAGCTTGAGCTTGTTGCTGCTGTTGTTGTTGATGTTGCGCCTGTTGCTGTGCTTGCTGTAAATTAAATGACCTCTGCTGTTGTAATACCTCTTCTCTTTTCGTGCGGAGGAAGCTGTGATACTATATAGACATGACACTCGTCAGTATATATATACACACACACGAACAACAGCTTACCTCATCCATGACATTGGCCTCTTTACTTGCTTCGGCTTCCTTTGATTTAGCAAAATAAATGTCCCAAAACACACTCCACCAATCCGCCAGAAAGCCAGTGGAGGACTCAAAGGGAGGGGCTTGATCTGTGGGTACATTGGCCTCTGATGAAAATGCTCGAGCAGCCTGCACAAACTTTTTCTTTTTGCAGTAATCGTATATGTAGAGATGCAAGAGTTCGGTTGCCTTGGCCTCAGCTGGACGTCCATTAGGTCTACAAGCAGAGTGTGTGTGTCAGTACTCCTTAATTAATATAATAATCCCCAAACAAAGCAAAAACAACAACAACAACATGTAGACACAATGAAATCCTCATCATGAGCACCATCCACAATGCCAGCATGTTGCGCCCCCCCCCTCCCTCGTCGCCTGTTTGCATAGCACGCCATGATAGGTGATAGTTACCCTTCCCAAGTGTTTCTCCTGTTTTGCGACTGAGCCATGGTAATTTGTCAAACAGAAAAAAGAAAAAAGAAAAAGGAAAGAAAATAGGTCAAGGGGAGGGGGTTTCTTTTTCTTGAGAGTTGTAGAAAAAAAAAAAAAAGGTGGTGTTTCGTTATGTATCGCTTTTTTTTAGGGTGTGTGTGGTGTGGTGGTGATTTTATAAGCTTATATTTCGTTCAAATGTTGCAACAAGCAGAATTCTTTTTTTTTTTTTTTTTTTTTCCTTGGATATGTTCAACTAGCTTTTTTTTTCCCAGTGGCAAGAAAAAAATAGAGAGAAAGGAATATCGAAAAAAAAAGAGAGGGAGAGAAAAGAGTGAGAGTGAGAGAGAGAAAGAAAGAGAAAAAGAAAGGTCAAGTTATTGATTTCCCTGAGTCTGGGACACACACGCTCAGAGCACCACCAGAGTTTCCCATTTCGAAAAAGGAGCAGCAGCAGCAGCAGCAGCAGCAGCAGCAAGTCGGATGTTCATTATTCGCATCTACGTCACTCCATATCGCTTCTGATTGTCATGGATCAAATGCCAATTACTGGTAGCAAACAAGACAAGACACTTGATCCGTATGCTGCTAGACATGTCTATGGTTTTCTGTAGCATCAGAGCTCAAAAAACCCCCCACACTTTGTATTTGATTTCTCGCCTCTTTTCAATGTGACATGTCGCATGCTACTAAACCCCATTTCAAATTCCATCACAATTTGAAACCACACACACAAGACACAACACCATGATGAGAGATCCACTGACAAGTATATACTGTATATTAGAATCACTTTATACTATCCAAAACCAACATCATCCACTACACGTCGATGCTCAATTTGATGCTCAGATGTGAAATCCAAATGAACAAATGCACGCTCTACGTTATCCAGTAGCTCCAGGGCATCTTGCAACGCTTCGCCCACATCATGAGCCTCTCGCAACGGACATTCAGGAGGCATTACAATATCCACTTCCACGATACAGCGATCACCGTTGTAATAAGCACGCACAGTTTCAATTGAAACAATCTTGGCAGAGAATCGATAGGCCATGTAGGTCAACTGCTTGATATCGTCCACACTAGCTGCTTGGCCCGTCAGCCTGCGAATGTTTTCTGCAAAATGTACACAAAAGTGAGCATAATGATGTGCCTTGTAACATGATGAAACTTACCCAGCAGCACAATCATCCATTCATAAATAATGTACAGGGAAAGCAAAATAGCACCTACAGGATCCAGCCAAGGCCACTTTGCCCAAACAGCTAACGTATACAATGTTATGAATGAGCCACATGAGTCCATTGGGCTAGTATACCTCTCTGCAGTACTTACCAAGAATAGGGAAAATTGTACTAGCAATATTAAACACAACGTCATTTTCATGATCTTGTGCTAGTGCTTGTACGCTCGAACTACCCTTGATGGTCAAACACCACAACCACAAGATGCCCTTGATAACAATGTTGGCTACGAGCAGAATCACGGCAATGGGACTCAAGTCAATGGGTACATCAGATGTAGGTGAACTCTCGGTTAAACGTTCAATGGACGAAATCAAGACTTGGGAAAACGATGTAGTAATGACAACAGCAAATACAATGATGCCCAAGGGTTCCATTCTAGCCTAAACATCAATGAAAGAGAGAGAGATGAATGGGGTTATCGACATGGCTGCACAAAAAGATATTTTACCTTGCCCACTGGATAGTCGTAGAGGTTCTTTTGTCGGATCACTCGAATCGTAAAGAAAATGATGCCGTTGCTGAGGATATCCAGCAAACTCTCCAATGAAGATGCCCAGATGGCCATAGAACCTGACAGCACTGCCAAAAAGACTTTTGTCGCAAACAGAGCGACATTAGCTACCATGGACATGTTGATGGCTAGGTGAATGAGCCATGTGGGCGAGGAGCCTCCTCCTCCACTGGCATTCGTGGCAGCAGATTTCTGCAGTAGCGGTGTACCTACGCTTGATTCCTCGTCTTGCTCTGGATTCAGGTTTTGCACAGACACAGTTGAGCTTGTAGTGGAAACAGAACCATAATTGAGCGCCTCAGGGGATTGCTGGATCTGCTCAATGATTCTATCCACCTCTTCGAATCGATCAATCATCTCGTTTTGATGCTATTGTGTAATATAGTACAACAAGCACATTAGCAGCCAGATCCCCCCCCAAATACATAACACATTTACCTTGTAAAAATCCCTGACAGCCTTATTCTGGATAGCTGAAATCTGATCCTCTCCCATTCGAAGAGCATGAAAGTGCACTGGTGGCGGTTTGGCACTGGCAGCCAATGACGCCATGGATCGTCTTCTTTTGGGTGGAAGTCTTTCCCATTCATCCTGCTGATGCGTGTCCATCATGAATAAGAGATACAAGAGAAAGAGAGAGAGACACAAGGAACAATAGCTCCGGGAAATTCATATCAAAATAGTGTTGAAAAGAAAAAAAAAAAAAAAAAGGTTTTAGATATAAATCACGCATGAAACCGGGGAGATATAATGGCGATATGGTGTGGCGGAACTTGGGTTCACAATAAGCATGATAATGATCCCATTTCCCGTAATAAGCTTTGTATTTTATCAAACTTTTCTTTATTATTAAAATTAGTATTTACATTAAATCAAACAGTGCGTCAAAGCACATGATGAAGGCTTGCTGTTTCTTTAAGCAAGGATGGCAACAAAGCTGGCAATAAAGACAGCGGCCAAAGCAGAGATTTGGAGCAAGTAGTTGCTACCACCGACCATGGCATTGGCAGCATTGGGAGCGTTGCTTTGAGCCAAGGCAGATGCAGTGGAGGTGAGAGAGTTGAGAACGCTGCTGGCAGACTCCTGGACATTGGAGGCAGAGCTAGAGACCGAGGAGGCAGACTCAGATGCAGAGGCAATGGAGCTGGATTGAGTAGCAGAAGCAGTGGCAGCAGATGAAGCAAGGCCAGCAGAGATACGGCTGTAAGCAGAAGAGGCAGAGCTCAACAAGGGAGTTCTACCAGCACCAGTGACAGAAGAGGAGATGGACTCGATCCTATACAAGGACAGGCTGGTTAAGCGGGTTGTACACTGTGATGACACATGTTGTTCAACTTACTTGCTAGAAAGAGAGGTGAGAGCAGGAACTATAGATGGGGTTTTTTTGGGAGTGATATTAATACTATATGTCTCTCTCGAGATGTTAATTTTCACGTACCTCCTTGAGCATCTACTTGAGCGAGGGCAAGGATAGCAGCAAGAGCAATCAATAATTTAGCGTTCATTCTGAAAGTAGTTGTGTGTGTGTGTGTGTGTGTGTGTACAAGTGAGAAATGGATGGTTGATTTGTCTGCATCTTGCTCTCTTTTTATACTCTCTTTGCTGTTGCATTGTGGATTTTCCTCCGATACCATAGGCCCCTCTTGAACCTCGCTGAGACACCTATGGACTCAAGAACCCATGTTGATTGTACAACTAGTCATTTCGATTTGAGACAGCCATTGTCGCAAATGGCGTGTATCACTCGGTGAGTTTCACGCATCATGATCGTTACTGCCACTGCTTTAGGTGAATCGTATTGACTTGATGATGATGATGCTGAAACAGCTTTTATACATGCCTATCGTCAGCAAATCATTGGCTCTCTCGAGCAAGACATTGACTCATGGTGTCTTTTGCATTGTTGCAAGTATTATAGAGAGACTCGATCAAGGGCTTGTATATTTAAAGATGTTTATTTTAAATAATAGAAAAGCAGGCATTAGCTATACATTGGATGGCCTTAGCAGTAATACATGAGGTCGTTGCATCTGAAATCAGCTTTATAATCATTTCCTTGGCTCACTGTAAATAGAATCGAATAATCCTCTGGTGTACACTGAATACGAACGGGCTGCGTGGGGTCTTCAATGGGAATAATGAAGCGATGCAGTTTCTTGAAGCTTGTGTTCGAAATGTAATATTCGCTGCTTGGCGGCATCTCATCAGAGACATATAAAACTAATTGTATATTGGGAATGTGAGTTTTTAACATGATGGTTGCTGCTATTATAAAGTAAAATATACCTGCTGCAACAGAGCATTTGTCTTGAATGCAATATCGATTATTATTCAGTGTGTAGCACTCGGCAACGAGATCTGTATCTTGTCGTATCAATGGATACAGTGTGAGATGATCTTGAACATCAATGTTCATTTCCACAAGAGATGTATTTTGCTGCTCTGTTTCATTTTCTTGCTCGTCACCGGCATCGCCTGTCGTCTCTGCTTCTTGGTCTTTTTGGTCACTTTGCTCTTGAGCAGCTTTGGCGGGTCTTTGCACAAAGTACTTGAGGAAATGGACAGCATAGGTTCTTCTGGCAATTCGAATGGTCTCTTGCTTCTTGGGCATACGGACTGCATCCATAATGCATCCAAGGTGCCCGTAGATCTCATCATCACTCGTTTTAGCGTGCATTTCAATCTCGCTTGGCAGAGAGCCACTCAATGTGAGAGGCAAAATTTCTTGCTTGAGCGCATCAAAGAGATAAGCAGCACATGTCTGTCTGTTGTTGGTGCTGCCTGGAAACATTTGGCGTCGGCCTTGACATTTTGTCTCGATGATCTGCTCGGGGAATACCAGGTAGGACACTCTCTTTCTGGCAGCAGTATTGTTGTGTGTTTCGGGCCTCTCATAAGCATCCGAATGCGCCTTCATGACGACTGGCACCAAGACGCGTCTGATCCAGGGAAGTAGCAGCAGCTCTTTGGCTTGGCTGGTGGTAAACGTCTTGTCCTTGTAGCATCGGATAGTATGGTCAATGGCACTCTTCATCAAGATACTCGCTTGCTGATACTCCAAAAAGACGACAGTGTTTGTGTCTGGTTCCAGAAAGACATCGCCGATTTTGTGCACTTTGCTTGGCTCGGAGAGGTCGACATGCTTCTTGATGTAGCTTCTGACATGTTCGCTCGACAAGACATCCGTCTCTGTTCCCAGGAAAGCCAGCAACTGGTGGACAGGAAAGTTTCGGGCGTTAACAAGCTCGAGAATCTCAACAGCACTGATCAGAACCGTCTCTGGCTCTTGGTTGAGAACATCAGCAAAACCCAAGTCTTGAAAGTAGTTCTCTTCATTGTGCAGAAACATAACTCCTCTATCCATGGTGCACACCTGAACTCGGCCTCTCTTTTGTGTTTCTGTTGCGGGGACGTTGACGCGTGGACGAGGCGACAGATCAGACCGCGGGGCGGGTCCTCTTCTTCTTGTTCTATAAAGCGATGACAACTTTGCAGACGACAAGTCAAACACAAATATCTTGCACACCTCATACCCCTTGGCATGTTCTAGAGAGCATTTCCGAATGTAATACGTGTTTTTGGCATGCAGATCCAGAGCAAAGCGCGCTTCACTGTCGCTCTCCTGTAGCATGTCAAGGTAAATGCCCACTTGGCGGATCTTCTTTCCCAGCAGTGGCGGTAACAATTCAGTAGAGTAGCCATCCAGAATATCACACACAGCGTCGTGCAGAGGGACTTTGAGCCCATTGGGTAGCCTTGTTGACTGCATCATTCTGGAGAGGAGATGTCGCTTTAGTGTCTCTCGAGGAGTATCATCAGCGAGGACATGCAGCCCAGATGGAGAAGCAGCAGTAGTAGTGGAAGACACAGAAGCACAGTAGCGCGTGGTGAATGGGTTGATGGTTCTTCTCGTCATAATATGCACAAAAAGCTGCTCCATAAACGCATTGATAAAGAAGTCAGAGTAGATTCTGTCATCTATTTTCTGCTGAGAAGCATTGCTGTTGGTGGACAGCAGGGCGGGCTGGTTAAAGGAGAGCACATCCTCCAAGGAGCTGTAATACTCTTCAATGAACTTGCTTGGGTCAAAGTGAAACTTGTAAATGATAGAGTCGTGGTAGTTGAAGATGGCACCGTCAGACGAACTGCCAGAAGATTTGTGCCATTCCAGCTTGTTCTTGATCAGCAAATCCAGCTCGGGTCTGTTGAGTCGGCCATTGTCGTTCAGCCGGATGATGGAGTACATGGCTGTCATTTCATCAAAGTTGAAGTCTATTATGTAGCCAGCAGGACAATCAGCTTCTCTTTTTGCCTTCTCCTCGTCAACGTGTTCCGTCCTTACCTATTGCTACCAGTGTCTCGTAATTATTGTACAGCAGTCTGTTCCTATGCGTATTGCCAAACTTGTCCTTGATATAAACTTCGGGAATCGCTTTGGCACAGTCCAAGCCATAATGGATCCCCCCGCGCATGGAGGCTCTGTAGCCATTTTCAGGCACAATGATGCGCTGGACAGAATTGGTGCTAGTGATAAATTCCTCGTGCAGCTTCTTTTGCAAGTATGGCGACTGTCCAAAGCCGCCCAACAAGAACAAGGTATCGATTGTGGTGTAGGATTTTTTAATCTGCTTGCGAATCAATGTAATGACCTTGTTGACGACAGGATCAAACACATGCTTGGCTATCTCGGCGTGGCTAATGCGGATTTGGTTGGATGTTGTCAAGTCTCTTCGCAGCAGCAGGTTTTCAATGATTAATGGTTCAATCAGGGATTTAAAATTGGGTGGCATCGACAAGTAAATATACTCTTCTTCCATCTCCTCGCCATCACTTTGTTCCGCCTCAGCGCCATCATGGACTCTTTCAAAATCGCTGTTTGCATCTTCTTGGTCATTTGCATGGTCGTCACTGTCGAAAGCATCATCTTCCTCATCGAGAGCATCGTCCATGAAATCGTCAGAATGATACGAATCATTGAATGCATCGTAATCACAATCGCCTTGCTGAAAATCCGTCATGTCTGTGGGGACCCTGGTTTCCATCACGGCCATCAAGTGAGCGTCGTCGGCGGCGTCCGACCCAACATCCTGCTCTCCCGTTGGTGGTACATAGTTATTGTGGTCATTGCCATCCTCACCGAAATAGTGCTATTGTGTTGAGTGAGTGCACATTCATTAAATAAATTGGCTGTTATCGTATACCTTTATCTTGGTCTTGAACTGCTCTACCAGCAACTTGGTCAAACGTTCATCGGCACACCCAAAAAACACCTGATCCTTGAGATACGTCTCCATATGCTGGTCGAGGATAATGGATCCACACACGCCCATTGACTCGAGCGCCAGTTGACAGTGTCCCTGTTCATTTTCAGTACATTCATACGTCGCTAGATCAGCAGTGGCTCCTCCGACATCAATGACGAGATAGCGTTGCGCGTTAAACAACTGTGAGGCAGGTGTAACACAGTATTCTCGCTCACAGAATAACGACGCAGCATGGGCTTCACTGAGTATCGCTAATCGAGCCCTTTGGATTGCTTCTGGTTCTGATGCACTGATGACATTGGCTTCTATGGCAATTTGGCGTAGATTTTCCGAGTCTTTGTTTACCCATGTTGCAGGAATGGTCAATACGTAGCGAATCTGGGCCTCATTCGCCGTGGGATTGTTTTGCAAAAACTGCTGCAGTGTGTACGTGTGGATTGCTCGAAGATAATCAATAGCAGCCGTGCGGTAGGAAACAACGGAATCAGTAGCAGCGGCAGCAGCAGCATCAAGATTGAACAACTTGAGCTTAAACTCTGATATGAGCAGTGTATTGGCATCGTCGGGATACAGTGTTGCATGGTCCACGGCTGCTTGTCCCCATTTTATCATAACAGGCGGATCCTGAGTAATATCGTACAAACAAACCGAAGGCGTCTTTTCAAATGTCTCTTGATGCGGCCTACATGTTGTTTCATAACAGTAAATATAGTGCTTTTCAACTTCTACAACTAGCTCATCAGCTTGTATTACCATTTTGTAACGTGCACGATTGTATCCTTGTTTTTGGTGCAGGTGTAGCAGCTTCCAGAAAATGTGCTGCCTAAATCTACGTAGGACAGACAAGTGTGAGTGGACATCATTGCAGTGCAATCAGCGTATTATACTTACCTATGCTAATGATATAATCGTAGGCATCCAAGTCTCCAATCATCTCAAATAGTGCGAATTGTATAAACAAGAAAAAGAGAAGAAAAGCAATCAAAATACATGCGTACCACAGATTTAAGCGTTGTAGAACTTCCATGAGCCACAGTGTGCTACATGAATAATTACCTTGAAACACAGACCACATACATACAGGTACTCATCATCAAATAAGCATGGTTTAATTAGAAACAGAACTACCTACTATTATTAAACAAGTGTCCCCGCTCAGGGGTAAGAAACTAAAGATTAAATGCGTACAGCTTTATTTCAATTTAAATGACATTTCTTGGAGCATAAGGCTCTTCAAGGTACTTGACATCCTCCTCTGTCAGCTTGATGCTCAATGAACGAACCAAATCATGCAGTTGCTCCATTTTGCTTGCACCAATGATGGGAGACGTGACATAGGGTTTGGTGAATTGCCATGCCATGGCAATTTGCGCATAGGTAGCATTGTGTTTCTTTGCCAGCTCACCAATTCTGTCTAGAATAAGTTCATTTGACTCGTGCTGTGTGTTGGGATGGAGATTCTTCATGGTGAAAAACGACTGTTCTCGGTTTGTGTTTCTGTTCTTGCCAGCAAGCTCACCGCCACTGAGAGGAGACCATGGTGTCATTCCAATACCTGCATCTCGGATATAAGGAACCATTTCGCGTTCTTCTTCACGGTAAATCAAATTGTACAGGTTTTGCATAGAGACAAACTTGGCCCATCCGTTCTTTTCAGCGATAAAGTTCATCTTTTGGAATTGCCATGCAGCCATGGATGAGGCGCCAATGTATCTCACTTTACCAGAGCGAACAACATCATTTAAAGCTTCCATTGTTTCTTCAATAGGCGTGTTCTATGCAACAAACACTAGTTGTTAGTACATTGTCCGGACTGGTATATACAACCACTTACGGGATCAAAACGATGGATAATGTACAGATCAATGTAATCGGTATCAAGTCTCTTTAAAGAAGCATCGACAGCATCCAAAATATGTTTGCGAGAAAGACCAAATTCATTGACGTAGTCGGGATCCTCTTGATATTTGTTGCCAAAAGTACCAACATTCTTATGAACGGGAAAGTTCACCTTGGTAGCAACGACAACACGAGAACGAGGAGCACCAATCTTCTTCAAGGCTTTACCAAGCACCTTTTCGCTTTCACCGTTGGAGTAAGTATCAGCCGTGTCAAAGAAATTGATACCGAGCTTGTAACTGGCTTCGATAAACTCAAGGCCTTCCTTTTCATCCTTGACCCACGAAGCCCATTGCGAGCTTCCATAAGACATACATCCGAGACAAAGACGGCTGACTCTCATGCCAGTGTTTCCGAGGCGAACATATTCCATTTGGGGGAAATCTTCAGTAGTAGTAGTAGTGGCGCTGGACATTTTTTTCTTTTACAAGATGAATAAAAAAAAAAGTAGATTTTATGAGATGAATGCAAAAAAGAAAACACAACTGTCTTTATATATACTTTTGATCTTGTTTCTTTACAAAGGGCATTACGTTGACATGTTTCTTATTCGAGAAATGGGGTCATCCAGCACAAGGGTTTAAATATAAAAGGTTGCCTTTTATGTACATCAACTTACGTTTCCATATCGCCAAATGTGTGAACAAAGGATAAAATGAACCGAAACTTTAATTCAACGCTATAGTGGTCAGTTTGGCTCGCATTAAAAAAAAAAAGGTGAATACCTATAAAAGGGCCTTTATTTGTATTCCTTGTTAGAGAAAATAACAAATAGCCCTTGCCAGACAAGAGCAAATGGTACTCTGAGGATCTACGCAAAGAGCTCCTGATTGGAAATGACTACATGTTGCATCCTACTATAATTATTATGCAAAAAGCAGCAGCTACTACTAGGCAGCCTAAGCTGGGATTGAATTTCAAAGCTAGCTGTCTGTGCTCCTCCAGATCCGTCGATTGGACATCCAAAAACCTTTCAGGGGAAATTACACAGGATTTTTATACTCGAACAGCAGGTATTTCTCTAGACCTATACATGCAAAATTGAACGAGGAATCTAATGGTATTAATTTCAAAGCGATATCTTTAGTTTGTAAAGAGCTACTGTCAAAAAATACGAAACACGTTTTTTGGGGAAATGTCTACAAACACTATAGTAAATTGATCTGACGACACTTTTACATGCTCCAATGCTTCTCTACGATTAATTTGAGCATAGAAACACCTTAGTAGAAAACTTCATTTTCGAGGTGAAAACCTTCATCATTCAAAATCATTAGTTTTTGCCTTGCTAGTACAGGGCAAAATTTGACAGAAATCGATGATCAACTCGATCCCCCAAAAAATGCTGAAAAGTGATCCATACCCTAATGTCAGGTCGTAGAACACGATGGCACCTGCTCTGAAGCCGAGATTGCGCTTCGTTGTCGAGATACAAGCGATTTAAACTCTTGATTCCACAGTGGTAAATACATTTGAGGGCTGCTCACTGAACATTGCGCTTATTAACATCAGATTTGAAGGTCTGTAGTTTATCATCTACCGAAACAGTGCATAATTAAACTCTTTGTCCATTAAAAAGCGCAAAATTTTCAGAGGATTTCTGCACAGATTCACCTAAAAAGCGTACTCAATATCGATGAGAGATCCAATGATGTAGAGAGAGAGTACTGATCAGACATCTTGGGCAAGCCCGCTGCAGGCACGAGCTGTGCGTGTTTAAAATATAGTATTATCACTTAGTCAGAACACTATAGGCTCTGATTTGGTTATGCAGTTCTATATCTATAAGCTTTCATGATGTAGCAATTTTTTCCCCTACTAAATGCGGATATTCATGCAAAACGTACAATCATTTACGCCATTCAAGATTCCACATATTGAGTGCTAGCTAAATATTTCATTGGTATAATAGTAAGTGCGATAGAATTTTTAATACCAAGGGCACCGTGGATCAGATGCTTTGTTTTGTAAGTGACATTTGTTTAGTTTTATGAGAATGTGCGCCATAGATTGCTGCTGAAGGCACGTAAATGTCTCTTTCTCAATATACATTGATGATCATGTCTCACAACAAAGAATAGACATGTATAGTATAGTTTAAATGCAAGAAAGGTTTACTATTCGACAGAAGAGATCGACTTGCTGCATCATTAATGCGACACCTGCAAATGATCAAGGAGTCTTTTCAGTGCTTCTGATGTAATTTCTTTGTTCTTCTGTCGAATATTTTACTACCCACAATGTAATCGCATGTTGTATGATGCTGAGGTTTTTAAAATTTTAATAAGAGTAATACACTGATGCTTTTGGATTGAATCAAGTTTACTCAACCCCATTGGTAACAGCATTACGGATGAGCGCCAAAACAAGCACTAGAGAAATGATTGCATTTAAATTTGACATGGCATGACAAAGTCTAAATTCATACTGTAATATATTGATTGTATTTCTTTGTACATGCATGCATGCATAAATACACCAAGGTATAAAAGAAGCGTTTGATTCGCTTTTTCTTTTCTCTTTACTGCTTTTATCAATTAAAACATGTTGTCTGCTTCTACTAATGATGATACCTTCACTGGATGGGCTTGTACTGCCAAAGGTAAAATGACATCTTCTACACGTATAACATAATAGCCAAAGATACTGACACTCTTTGAAAATATAGACGAGCCACTTGAAGAAATGGAGCTACCTCTCAAAACCTGGGATGAAAACTGCGTAGATATAGATATCATTTGTTGTGGCGTCTGTGGAACCGACCTTCACACGCTGGACGAAAACCTTGGTCAGAACACTCTGTGGCCATGTGTCGTTGGTATGTATAGTATGGCGACATTGACTGACATTGGATACACATACTCAAGCTCTATAATATCAAGGCCATGAAATTGTGGGTAAAGTCACCAGAGTAGGCAAGAATGTCACCAACGTTTGTGTGGGTGATCGAGCTGGTGTTGGCTGTCAATGCGAATCTTGCGGCACATGTGAAGCATGCTTGAATGGAGATCTGAATTTGTGCACTGCTCGTCCTATCTTGACGTATAACGACAGGTGTTTGAATGGCGACAAGACGTATGGAGGTTATGCAGACCGTTGGGTTAGTATATTTGAACGACACATTCATATCAACGTGTGGCTAAATCTCAATCCACTCCAGAGAGGCGATTACCGTTTTGTTTGCAAGGTGCCTGATGCCATGTCGAGTGAAAATGCCGCTTCTTTTCTATGCGCTGCGATTACTGTGTATTCGCCATTGAAGAGAACCAATGTAGATTCAAAGTCTGTAGTAGGTATCATGGGCATAGGCAAGTACATTTGGCATGTGTTGTTGTGTGGGATAGCCTGTATTTACCGCCATCATCATAGGAGGATTGGGTCATTTTGGCGTTTTGTTTGCCAAGGCCATGGGTGCCAAGGTCGTTGCCATGTCTCAAACTGCATCCAAGCGTAGTGTTGCTTTGGAGTTGGGAGCGGATGAGTTCCTTGTCACCAGCGATCCAGAAGCCATGGCCTCTTACCGAAAGAAGCTGACCCATATTGTTTGCACCGGCACCAACCCATCCGATTTTCAATGGAATGACTATTTCAATCTTCTCAAGGGCAATGGCCATTTCATCAATGTCATGCTAGGTAATTGGGTGTTCCCTCCCATTCACCCAGCCATGCTGATCTCGCATCAAGTCTACATCCATGGCTCTTTTATCGGAAGTCCCAAAGAGATTGAGGAGATGCTGGCTTTCGCTGTAGAAACCAACATTGCGCCTTGGATCACCACATATCCCATGTCCAAGGTCAACGAGGCGCTTGAGGATTTCAGGGCCGGAAAGCCTAGATTTAGATTTGTTTTGAAGAATTGATTTGAAATAAATAACATTGACGACTAGTGCCTATAGTTTTAAGCTTTTTTTTCTGTAATTTTCACGTTGTACAATGTTCCTTAACAGAATTGAAAACGGAAGATCACCGTGGGACAAAAACTTCAATATCAATTTACTGCGGCTTCTTTGGAGTTTTGAATGAAGGTTAGTCTATATTTCTTTGACTGCACTTGAATCAAGCATGTAATATAGAGTGCCGCATTAGTAGTAAGATCAATCATTTGACACTGCCCAACTAGATTGCGCTACTATATAAGCATTGCTTCCGTTAATTACATAATTAGATGAATGCAAATGGTGCTAAATAAAAGTATGGCTAGACGAGTGTTACCATGGAGATGAAAGGTTTTCTTGAAAAGCGAGCGATGCCTTCAAGTTTAAATTATATACAAGAGGGGGGCTTTACATCCAATCCAGTCGAGCATTGATGTCGACATGTTGGATGTTCCTTGCCCTGATTTACATCTTTAGCTTTGACAGCACGCCATGTCTGCAACAAAAGATGCCTCGAAACGGTTGCTATAGTGGGAGAATACCAATTAGCCATCATTGCCATCACGCATATACAACTCATACGGCCAAGAGTGACTCATGAAGAGACATCAAGAGATGCACAATTGTATTACTTTGCTGCATACGGGGTTTCGGTAATGTGATTTTCCGTATAAGAATGAAGCTCCTTTTCTCTCGTGTAAAAAAAAAAAAAATAGATAGGGGAGGATGAGCGAGGTGTGGGATGAGGAGGGGAGAGACACACATGTATAAATTGACCTTTTGTATGCGTACCTGTGGGTTGGTTTCATGGCGAGTGTGTGTATCACCTACTACAGCCATATTATATGCTTTGATACATGTAGAGTAAACCAACAAACAAGAAGAAAGGATCTCGTTCTGCCAACACAACAGCCATGTGATTGGAGTTATCAATTGAACACAACATGATAATAAGATCAACAACAATGCTACTAAAGGTTAATACATGCAACTTTCGTTTGCGTTTTTTTGCATCTTTATCGATGTGTAATTGGTTCTTGATGAATAACGTTATACAGGATAGGACCTTGGCGTTGATTAGCCGAACCTTAAAATCAGCTCATTCATGTTGAATGTTGCCATCGAGACATTGCTTCTTGGCTGGAACCCTTCATGATCCATGCTCTTGTACTGATCCGGCAGCGCCCAATGCTCCCCCTCTCCCTCTTGGATGACTCAATTTAGACGCGACCTTTTCCTATGACAAACACAATGTATAAGATGATTGCTGGCTGCTGCATCGTCGTTTCAAATCAATCATGTTGTTGTTGTTTGCTGATTGCGACAAGGAAAAAAAAATACACACACACCATTTCAAATCTTTCCTTTACCTTCTTCTCTCTTTCTTTCTCTCTTTTATTTCTCTTCTTTTTCTCAGTTGCTTTTTTCCTATTTCCTCTTCATCCTCGCCATTACAATTTAAAAAAGCTTAAATACATTTCCTCACCAAACACACAACTTGCATCCCTAATCTCGAGAGAAAAAAAGTTTTTTTTTTTTCTGATACACACACAACCGTCAAACCCCCCTCATGTCGTCTGTATTTGTACCCGAAAACAGTGGTTCGCCACAGCAGCAGAAACAGCCTGAACAAGCAAGACCCAAACGACCCAGATCCAGTCTAGCAGTAAGTTGCGACGCATGCTGTCATTTGCACACAAGACATACTGACATTTCTGCAGTGCATTCGTTGTCGCAAAAAGAAGGTCAAGTGTGATTTTGTGCAGCCAACGTGTGGCCGTTGTGCCATTGCAGGACTACCTTGTAGCTATGCCACACCTCCCCGCAGAGTAGATGGACACGCTTTCGATCAGCTCGGAAACCACGTAGAGGAGCTGAAGGAAAGAATGCAAAAGATGCAATCAGAACTCGCCATGATGAAGAACAACCTACACCCGTTTGCCTCCACTTCAGCAACGGCCAACCCAGATGACATGGATTCAGGCCACTCCACCCCCAACATGATGATGACGGACGGCAGCGGCAGCAATAGCAACAACCAGAACAACATGGCACTGGCCACTTCCTCCTCCTCTGATCAGTCAGTGACCTGGAAGCTGTCCCTCTCGCCTTCGGGCCTCAGAATCGACACCAACATTGCCAGTGTAGCTGACCTCTACCGCATCCTGCTGAACGGCATCAGCCAGCTCAACATCAACAACGATTCCACCACCAGCCTCTTCAACCCGGAGAGCTCCTCCTCCTCGGCCTCCGCGTCGTCTGCCAACCCATTCGCAGGCGGCGCTCGCAGCAAGCAGGCAGCCAAAGCCAACTTGAACAGCGCAGGCAGCAGCTTGAACAGCAGCGGCGGCAGACGGACCACGACGAGCTATCTGGACGGCAGCATGATGGACACGAGCGACAAGGGAGGGCGCTTGTGGGAAGTGGACGACAACGAAGCGCGAAAGATTCTGCAGGAAAAGAAGTCCAACGAGGATACGCTGCCCAAGGACGTGCTGGACAACCTGATGCACACCTGCTACCACACCTGCTTCCTGGCCTATCAGGTCGTGGACAAGGGCCATTTCATGCAGCAGTACCTGTCAGACGAGGGACTGGACCCCCTTTTGACCAACTCCATCAACGCCTGGGTGTCCAAGCACGGCTGCATCTACCACAACGCCAACGGCGGCAGCTCGCAGACGACCATGGGCGAAGTCTACTTCAAGAACGCCCGCCAGCTGCTCAAAAAGTGCTTTGACATCAGCAGCCCCACCACGATCCACGCGCTGCTGAATCTGTACATGTACCAGCTGAGCAGTGAGAGATCAAGTCTGGCCTATCTGTACATTGGCCTTGCCATCCGCATGGCGCAGGATCTCAAGTTCCACAAGAAGGAACACATGTCGGCCGACCTGAACCAGCGTGAGACCAACAAGCGGCTGTGGTGGTCTGCCTACTGGCTCGACCTGTGCGCTGCCCTCGAGTCCAACCGCCCCACCATGGTCGACGACAAGGACTGCGACCTGGACTACCCGGTGCGACTGGACCACGAGGACGAAGAGACGGGCTACCGCATCCACTTTACCGTGTACTCGATCAAGCTGATGCGCATCCGCAAGGACATCACCAAGCACCTGCCCTCGGAGCAGTCGGGCCAGTCGCTGCTGTCGGCCATCTCGCGCCTGGAGAATGCGCTGACCAACTGGCTGAGCGAGCTGCCCCAGGACCTGCACTTTGACGACCAGTCCAGCGTGTTCCAAAAGACGGGCTCCTTTAGAGACGAGGCCTGTCTCATCCTCAACATCCAGTACCAGACCACCTGGATCATGCTGCACAAGTTTTTCCTGCCCAAGCAGGACCAGACCGCCACGCCTGTCGCCCTGCTGTCGCTCAACATTT
This sequence comes from Mucor sp. M7501, assembly GCA_037040325.1. NCBI lineage: Eukaryota > Fungi > Mucoromycota > Mucoromycetes > Mucorales > Mucoraceae > Mucor > Mucor sp. M7501. The sequence continues at coordinate 421 of JAXQGS010000151.1, read as the reverse complement.
GCACCAAGTCTGCCAACCTCATTACGCGCATGCTCAGCATCTATGCCTCCAACCTCAACTGGTGCCAGTTCTTTTACGCCATGGACGGCATCATTGCCAGCGTCACGATCCACCAGGTCAATGCGCTTTCCAACGAAAAGGAGGTGTCGTGCTTGGCCCAGCGTAACCTGATCATCACGGCGAGCGTCTTGAAGGAGTCGCCCTTGATGTACATGGTCAAGGTGTGCGAGATCATTGAGAGCATTGAGGGCTTTTTGAAAAAGAATGGCTTGTCGTCTGAATTGAGTGATTTGCCTGCTGTCAATGAGGACTCCATCAACCAACAGTCCATCCAGTCCGTGTTCCATCCTGCTGTCTTTGAGTCGCAACACATGATGCCTCAGCAACAGCAGCAACAGCAGCAACAGCAGCAGCAACACCA
>JAXQGS010000150.1:0-27315 GCA_037040325.1 Mucor sp. M7501 | reverse complement strand
TGTCCTGGGCTGCAGATTATGGATATCTTTGCCAAGAAGAAGAGTGATTGACAACGCCAAACGAATTGCTGGCCATGGGTAAATCGCTCCTATTACTGGTGCTGGTATTGTTGTTATGGGGAATATTGCTGCTGTACATGGAGGAAGAAGGGTGGTGGTTGTTGTTGTATATGGCAGAGTTGGAGTTATCTACACTTTGCAGTTGGTGGTGGGTATCCGAGTAAGACATGGGCGTATAAAAGTCAGCAGTATAGTTGAAGAAGGAAGCACTGTTTGGTATCATGCTGGATGAGTCGTTGACGCCTCCAAATGTTGCTGATTGCATCTTTGGCATGGACAGGTCTTGGTGGATCGATGATTTCTCCCCAGAATCAGATCGGCTATCGCTGCTCTCCTGTAGATCCTGTGCAGTAGCTGCTGCTGCTGGCGGCGCATGTCGTCCTCGGTTGGGCGAAGTGTCGACTCCTTCAAACCATTTGAGCCATCGATCCAGCGCCTCACGATCGCTGACCTGAAACATAAAGGTCAAGCCCGTAACGGTTCGAACGCTAAAGGTGTGGTGGTTCTTGTTTTTCGTCGGTAGTCTCTCCCAATCGATATAATGGTGCATTGCCGCATCCATACCCGATTTCTGTAGGACGGTTAGTACGTGTTCAATGATGGCAACACTACAAAAAAAAAAAGACCTACGTTGGAGAGGATAAAGAAGCGCTTCATTGGCACCAAGACAATATGCTTCAACTCCCAGATGGAAAAGAACTCAAATCTTGCCAACTTTTTGACTGGCAGCATGCCTTCGTGTGCCTTTACAGTGAAATCAAGCATGTTCTTTGCTACTAGGTTTAGATTGAGGTTTTCATCCAAAGATCCCGAATGCGATTGCTTTGTGAGCTCGGCGTGGCTCTCTGTGTTCATCCGATACAGACTGAACTTTTTGTTGCTTTTGATAATGTGTCGCACAATCAGCAAAAACTTGGGCAGGAACAAGACAATCAGCGTGAACGTCGCAGCAAACAAAACGCTAGAGATCTTGAGAAAGATGGAGGTAACGAAGCTCTCTACAGGGATAAAGAAGCTAGGAGATGCCACACACGCAGCTAATCCAGCATTGCTATAATAGGAAAATACATCAGTAAATGGGATCATGAAATAGAAGTCAGGCACACGCAAAACATACTAGCTCACATAGGCAATTTGTGTCGTTTCCGACCATTTTCGATTTACATTTCGTGTCTAACAAGATGGTCAGTCATATGACCATGAATACAAAAAGTCTGCATGTAACCGCACCTTGAACGCCAAAAAAGCAGCTACAATAATTAGTAATGCACACCAAATCAGTACAAGCAACTCTGCAATGTTGATGTGGCCCCAGTTTCCTTTGGTAGCAGTGGGATAAGTACATAGCCAGCAGTAGGTCGAAGAGGAGATCATGACATCTGACACCTGCATAGGAAAAGCAGCGTACCAGACAATGAGCGGAACAAGCCCTATGACGAGAAACAAAGCAACCAGACGGCATAGATAGTATGACTTTAAACGGGATGTGCGAACAGTAAACACATTTTGAAAACTATAGACAAACACTTTAGTATACTATTCATCATATGGCAAAGATAGATCTTACATGCGATAGATTCTAATGCAAGTTGGTTAGCATATTTCCAACGAATATTTCCTCCAGCGATGCTTACCTGTAGTTCTTGGCTATGATACTGCCAATGACCAGAGCAAACCCGATGACGAGAATGATTTGCCGAGCAATACATTTCGCAACATTTGGCTTTTCAAGATAGAGTAGCACTGAAGCATAAGTCAGTGATATACCTATGAGCTGCAGATAGCAAAAAATGGGGCTGGATACCATGATGGGCTTCAAGTGACGGAACCAAAAGATGAAGACCATCATGATTTGGGAGCACAAGAGACCGAGCCCGCAGATAACAACCATAATGATACCAGTAACCTGATGCACTGTGGGATTCATGGCTATGATTCCGTGGGTAAGCAATTAGAGTTATTCTGGAAGGTGCATAAGGTTTGCAAGCCTTACCATATCTAGGTATCATGTCCATCGGCTTTTGAGTTGTATGACCAAGATATATGATCTCTGTGTCTGGAATAAACTCAAATTCATTCAATTTGACCGTGGCATATGGCACAGAGGAGCCATTCAACATGTAGAGGATCTGAAAGTAGCTATACAACATGTTAGATGTTTGACATGCAGCAGACGTGTAGTATATATATATATATACCCAGATTGTAGATCGCCTATATAGAAAGTATACACATTTAGAATCAAGATTTAACATACTGAGTATAATTCATTGGTTACCAGTATCTGAAAACCCCATATAGCCTAAATGAAAAAGATCAGGTTAGACTTGTCATACATTATCCATGATCACCTTTTGTATAATTCGTACCAGCTGGTCCAGTGTAATTCAAGTTGTAGAATTCAGGAGTCATCCTTGAAGAGTTGAACGTGCCTTTGGAGAGATCAGATAATCCTGCTGATCTTCCACCGGGATACGTGTTCAACGCCTGCTGGTGGGTGAGTCGGCGAGTCGTTTGGATGTCAGTGGGGAGGGGGAGGATACTTACGTGGTCAAGCCCTCTGGCAAGTAGTTCTGTACATGCATACGCCTGAGGAGCATTGTAACTGAGTCCTGTCTTGTTCCATTCGCTTGGATGATTACTATAAATACAAATTTTCTATCAGCATAAGATGCGTTGTCAATTTCTGTAGTACAATTGTCATACAAATCCTCAGGAACACGTTGATTCTGCCAGATTTGGTTTAAGCTGTCATAACTGGGTTCTCCACTCACTTTTGATAATAACTGTTAACTGACTAATAGTAGGACAATGAGTTTGTTTTATACCTACAATCCCATAACCCACTAATAAACATGAGTCCGTCATACATGGCTAATTCTTCTCTGGAGCTGATAATCTCTTGTAGCACAGGCGAGACGTCGTTTGTCAATATCCACACCCAACCCTTTGTCAATAATCCCATCTTCCTATGAAGGTAAAACAATTGTTTAGATATCAAATCAAGTTAGTATGCTTTTTTTTAAAAAAAACTTACATGGCTTTATCAAGGATAGCTATCTGATCGTTTGTGTTTGAATCTGCCAAAACAACTACACGAGACCCTGAAGATTCCAACGTGGAAAGTGACTCTATAAGAAGGGATGTACAATTTAGAAAAAAAAAAAAGGTTGATACATGTCAATGCTTGTAACATGCCTTCAATCTGCTCATCAGTCAAGCTATACAGGGGGATTTGTGCCATTGCCGTGATTTTATGCTTGTCTGCTTGTTTGAGCATGGAATGCAACACTTGTTGTCCCACTGCATCGTTTGTGTAAATCAAAGCAAACATACTCCATCCCATGCTGTCGACCCAATCCACCAGTGATTCGCCATAGAGTACAACACTGCCGACTGTTCGGAAAAAGTAAGGATATACATTCTTGTCCGTCAAACTGTATGATGCTGAAGCACAAGAGCATTGTGGTATTTGCCAAATGCCGGAAATAGATGCTGATGCCTCAGTCATGGATGATATCATATCACCTATAACAGCACTAGAGTAATATCAAGTTATTAAATTGCAAGGGCGGGGGCAAATTAATGTCTATTTCTGATGCTTACTCGACTCCATTCTCCACCATGTTTACTGCTGCCCAGGCTGTTTTACCAGGATTCGATTCGTCAGAGTAGTAGCGAGTGAAATTAAGCTGAACATCTAGCATGTTTTATGTAAATGATTGAGTAAATTCATGTAGCTAGCATCGCAGTATGCATACCGGGCAAAATGTTGCTCTTCCTTATAGCTTCATTTGCTAGCTGGATAGCTAATTCACTAGTGACAATCATATCGCCTAAACTCGGGTCGTCTTTTCTAACGTCTGTTGCATTGGGAAATATGATACCAATGTTGTATACTGGTGCTTGCAATGTGGTAGTAGTGTTTCTCAACTGCTGATTCGGAGTCGGAATGGCTGAAAATGCGACATCTATCAAAACTGCAATGAAGAGAGCGAATATCAAATACATTTAATATAAAAGGTCTTTTTCTTTTTTTCTGAAAAAAAAAGAAAGACTTGAAGAAGAAGAAGAAGAAGAGAGACTAAAGAGCGAATTGTGAAAGAGAGTGTTATTTTCGATTCCTCTTTATTATTAAATGAACGACTGAGTTTTGTCTATACAGAGTAAGGTCTTGTTGCATTCTGTTGAACCTGAGTTGGGTTTTTCGTCTTTCCCTGTTGAATTATTTCCAAATCAATAAATAGATTTAGATTTCTGTGAATGTGCATTGAAGGAATCCAAGATTTGATGGAAACCTTGCTTGATCTACCTCAAAGACAGATATTTAAAAAGCTTGATTGCTGTCAGATCTGATATGGATCTGCCATGTCGATCTTTCAGGGCAACCCAAATCTTATTGAAATATTTGGCTTTTTACGCTTGAATCGAGTTTTCTACATGCTAAAGTAAACAAAACAATAAATATTTAGAAGATTCCATGGCTCGATCTACACTGGAATTACCACAAGGATGGTTCCTGAAATCAACTCAGCTTTGTACAGTAAAAGGCAACAATTCTCAGGGCAAGAGGATAAGTTTCCCACCTCGAGGTTTGTGTGAGGTGTCAATTGGTGACAACCTTTGCGCAACAATAAGCATAAAACTCTGGTTAAAATTGCTGTTTCAGTCTTATCTGTGTTAATTGCATGCATCAACTTATCTGTTATTGTTTCATGTAACTATGCAAGAATAAGTTTAATTTACTGGGAATGAACTGTAAAATCAAAAATGGGGCGTTGGCATCATTGTTAGCTAGAAAGATGCAAAAGCTTTGGTTCATTATTCTCGTTATAATAAGTATTATATTCGTAGCACGTCTATAATGCAGTAAGCTTCTTTTCGATCTTTGTCAATTCATCAAGTTTTGCTATTTGCGGAAGCATTGTTATAACATCATATAGGTAAGACTCCTATTACAGCGCAAGGCTTCTTCAATTTAATCCTCTGCCAGAACAAAGCTGTAATTTCAAACACTGATTCAGTATGAACTTTACTTATTATCTTTTGATGCAGCTGATAACAAATCGTTTCGCCTATTAATTTGGCATTACTACTTGGCACACATTGATGCAAATGCCATCAGGTACAGAATCTCTGTACACGTGATCCTGTTTTGACTGCCCAAATACACATCATTGGTGGGCACTGTAACAGATTTCTTTTATCTATTCATTAAACACTATTCCTATGGCCGCTTTTGAATCAATACCTAGAGAAATTCTTCTATTGATATTTCAGTCTATTGACAGCGTTGCACAGCTTGGTCAATGTAGACAAGTCTGCAAGAAGTGGGATGATCCTGCCGAATTTGTAATGTTCTGCAAGCCAATATCTATTACTGAATACAACGCGATGCGACTGTATACTCACTTGTCCAAGAAACCATCCCGAGCAAAGCTTATCAAGACTCTGTATTTCGATTTTTACAGGATTTCCAGCTCTATCATCCAGCTATTACGGCTAGCATTAACACCTAGCATTGAAAAAATTATTTCGCGTCAAGAATTTAACAACAATGATTCTTGCTTTGAAATCATCCTTGATATTGTGGAAGGATCACAAGAAGGATTTCCAAATGTCAAGTCCATTCCAGCAGCATCTGAATTCACCGACATCTACCGCAAAACACTATTGTTATTCAAAGATTCCATTGAAACTATCTGTATTCCAACTGATGAACAAAACGAACGCTTTACATTTGATGAACTGGGGGAATTCAAGCAACTGTCCAAGATTATTCTGAATGGCTATTTTGAAGATCTGCCTCATGTTGAATCGATACTTGATAAGGCCTGCCATCTGAAAGAGATCGAAATTGGTACCTGTGAATTTGATTTGCTCGACAACAATTGGTCAACGCAAGAAACTTTCGACTGGATGAAGCAGCACGTAGAAATCAATCAAAACGTAACCACAATCAAGTTGGCGGAAAATTCTGATCACAACCCTTCTCTAATGGAATATTTAGCATACAAATATCCCAACACGAAGCACTTGGATATAGAAGCATGCGAATTTTTCCGCACAGGCAATGGAAACGAGCGTATTTGCAGAGCTATCAGCAAAATACCAAATTATTCTATGACGGATCTGAAGAACTTTGAGTATTTCTTCCCCTATCTCAAGATCTTGAAAGGCGACAAAAATATGTTCCAGCTCACATATGTTGGAAAATCCTGCAAGTACCTTTACGAAGACGGCAGTACATTAGAGATTCGATCGAACCAAGATCAGCAGCGCATCACCAAATCTCAAATCATCATACATACGGATCTACACTCTCCACTATTATACGACTCACATGTGCAATTCCTAAAGGAAATTGGTGGTTTTGCAACAGATCTCGAAATGGATTTCGTAAAAGCTTATGATGAAGAGGATTTCGCAGAAGAAGATTGGGATCGTCCGCTTAATATTGAGGCAAAGATTTTCTTTACAGCATTAAATCAGGCACGAGGACTTGAAAACATGAAGTTTATAGCACACAATATTGCCGAATTCAAAATAGTCAAACCACAACCATCTCAAAGAAGGCGACTGAATAGATTGGAGATTGCTAGCGCCAATGTGGACCCCAAGACATTTCATGCTCTGAACGGCACCTTTCACACTATCAACAATCTTATCATCTCCAACTGCTACATTCACAGAGATGAAACGAAAACAACCAACATCTCAATGACATCGACAAAAGTGGGATCATTGCTGATCAACGCAAACAAGTATACTGATGTTGGTTACTCTCGTTTTATTCCTTCTTTTTATAAAGGAAAGGCCGGGCCAACTATTAATGGCATTTATATTATGCTCAGCTTGCAAAACAACAAAACTGCAATATTCAGTGTACAGCCCAAATGCTCCAGTGTGCTTCCAGTGTCTATGGCTGATTACACAAGTCGCCCCAACACCATTGATGCTTTTCACATCTCGTGCGAATCGCTTGGACACCTCGAATTAAATATGGATGACATACATGTCAAACTTGATATCGCCAAGTATTTTGAGACGATTGTCCAGTAGTAGGCATTTATCAACTAATAAACGTTGTTATTACGTGAATGCTAAAAAAGAGCTTGGAGCCCCCAGTTTCTTTTTCCATTTTTTATCTAATCGTATGGTTTTTGGATATTGCTATTTGCACAACGCACAATTACTTCCTGCACAACTTTAAAATTAATTTTGCAAGTTATTTTTAATTTCGATTATAAAACTGTTTCTATAAGTTTGCAATTTGTCTTCTGTAACAGATGGTGACAGATACAAATTGAATTTATGTATTTACCATGCGTATAACGGATTATACTAATAACGTCTAACTAAATTAAAATTTGATGAAAATGTGTATTCAGAAAAGATTTTAAACCGTTTTTTAACACAACAACAACTATAGAAATAGCATTCACATTAATATTAGAGTATATTTTATAAGTATTTCATCATATTTTGAGATTCTAAAGCATTTAGAGACGAAAATCCAATTTTTAGGTTGTGCAGGAAGTAGTTGTGCGTTGTGCAAATAGCAATATCCTTCTGATTGGCAGCTACTTAAACAGATATTTCAAAACAGACAAATCCTCTGCTTGTACTATGGGTTTGTGTAGTGATATGACATGTTTGGATGATGTTTGGAAAGTATACAGATTTCTCTCTTTGACAGCACTCAAAACATGTTGCTAATTAAAGATATAAGCTTAAATGAAATAATATAAAACTATCCAAACAAGAAATTACCTCTGATTGTTCGACAAAAGGGTCTGGTAGATGATAAGTTTCATCATCAGTTTCTGCACCATCATCATCAAATAACGCCTGACATAAATGACAAAAAATATCAGTTTAACTTCACATCTGATGGTGTTCCCATAAGCTTACCTCAAATCTTCGTTTCCTATAGAAGCAGAGGCGTTCTAGGATAATGTGATTCAGAATTAGTATTTACATAAATACGTTTGGTTTATCTTCTACAAGCTTTTTTAACTGTTGATATGCTTATTTCCAATCACCAGCGTGTCCGTTCTTCTCCCAAATGAGGACTCGTAGTCGTTGATGATGGCCATTCTTTTCGTCGATGATGGCCATTCTTTTCGTTTATGATCGCCATTCTTTTGGTTGACTTCGAGATCCCTTCACCAGTACGAGCAGAGAGGCCACTACCAGAGAACAGCAGGTCCAGGATGTTCTCAAACGTCGATGTGAACTTGGATTCATTGTGCTTGCTTTCTTGTTCCCAGCATGCCATGTTTGAGATCCTAAATTTATATCAATGAGAATTACACATGCGACTTTTTCTACCCATAGATGTACTTACAGATTGGACACAATATCCAGAATGGTGTACTTGGTGGAATTTTTCTCCGTCTCGGCTGCTTTCATGAGGTCAATGGTATGGTAAGCTTGATTTGTGTTGCGGCTAGTGATCAATGGCATTAGTATACGGTTAAGCTTGAACTAATGACATAAAACCTACTCAAAACGGGCAGGCAGAAGCGCATCAAAAACGTCGTTGATGGCGAGACTGGCCTCATTGGGGATGGGCATCAGTTGCTTCATTTGATTGCATTGCTCGACAATACAGTGCCCGCGCGATATAACGGTGCTCCAAACCATTGAGAAACTCACTAGCATTGTATTGGCTTTCACCAAGAATCTCCTTGTAAACCAATCTTTGAGAATCGCTCATCATGTTGACGCAGCCTGAAGAAAGCAGTTTGTAGATTTCTTCTTTGTCAGAGAACAGCTTTGCCTTGGAGGTGAGCAGAGCGCGAATATTCTCAGTAGAACCAGCTTTAAAAGAATAGTAATTAGCGTTACAACTTCATCAACATAATTACTAGCCCTGTCAACTTTACCAGCATCGTCGCCAGCATCATTGGACCCAGCCTCATTGTACCCAGCCTCATTGTACCCAGCATCGTTGGACCCAGCAGCATCATCAGTATTGGCACGCGCGAGAAGAGCCGAAGCAGCACGATCTGCAAAAGCAGCAGTGGCATTGATTGCAGCAGTTTCAAAAGCTGATTCCGCGAGTTTCTATTGAAGAAAAAAAGTCAATATCGCGAAACAGACACTAATACACAAGACATTCGCGCTTACCAGTGCTCTGATATGCTTGAAGATGTTGTTGTAGATTTGATTCAAAGATTTTGAGCTTGAAAGGTAAGATTAGGTAAGTTGAGCAAGTTCATATCAATGAAATTTTTACTTACAACTTTATCATCGTGTCAACAGTGTTGCAGGCTCGATTTGTATTGCGACTAGTGTTCAAAGGTGTTAGTATGGGCTTCAGCTTGAATTAATGCCATAAAACCTACTCAAACTGGGCGAGCAATAGCGCATCGCATATCGCATTGATGACAAAACTAAGTATTTTTTCCAAGCTTTTTCATAAGCTTTAGCAAAGAAACTTGCTATCAGTCATAGCTTGAAACTCATTCCAAGCATCTTGGTTCTGGCCTCAAGCTTTTTTGGCAGGCTTGAAAGAGGAAATTAAGTTTATGAAAAAGGTTGAAAGAGAAAGCCAAGCTTTGATAAAATTTGAAATTAGCTATCAAGCTTGAAAAAAACAAAAATTGAATAAGATTGACCTCATTGATGCTTTCACTTGATATAGCATTGTCAGGTGGTGACTTTTATTTGGACTCGAGAGCATCACTGATATCATCAACTTTAACAGAATAGCCGTTTGCATTATCAGCTTCATCCACATTGCTATTGACGCTACCAACTTTACTAGTATTGTCGCCAGCACCATCACTAACAGCTCATGGCCATGCTCGATGATCTACAATTGTAAGACAAAGGAGGTGTCTAAATTATTAAATAAGCTTTTTTGACAGGCAAACTGAATCCTCGTCAGTCATAATGATGAACGAACAAAGAGTGATTTGGTCTTTGTCTCGTGCTATATGACAAGATACGAACTCAATGCGTCATGGATGAAATGCAATGTTGATCCACTATTTGGCATTGGACGTATGAAAAGAGATTGGATGATCATACAATGATCTGCTTCCGGACTTTGTGTTTATATCCGGTGAGACCAAAGGTGAGGAGCCTTGGCTGGGCGCTCAAGGCCCAATCCACCTGTCAAAGGCGTACATTAGCCGGACTACCAGTCATCCAAGAGCCCCTTTCATTGTGACGCTATGTTGCGGAGCTGCTTGGCTTTTTTTCGACAGTGCTAAATAGTAATATCCTGTCTAGCATTTCTTGAGTTCTTCCTCTGCAAATAATATGGGTAAAGATCTATATACATCCATCCATCCTGTATCATAACATGTATTCATCAATCCATCATTAATACTTAGGTATCAGCCGCGATTCTCGCCACAAGCGCAGCGCCACCGGTGCTAGACGTGATCAATACAGAAAGAAGAGAAAGTAAGTAGTCTTTTGGTGGTGGAGGTGAGGAGGTCGAGTCAATGACAATGGAGAGCGATTTTATGGATCTGGATGCAACATGGACAACACCAACAGCAAACACACATATGACACTGCAACGCAATACTATCTTGAAACGCTCGAATTGATCTAAACTCGACCTCTCACTCACAAGCAAAAAATTTGACGTTCAAATCACTAAATGGTAATAACATTTTAGGTTCGAGTTGGGTCGTCAATCCGCCAACACCAAGTTGGGTGGTAAGCGTATTCATCTTGTCCGTGTCCGTGGTGGTAACTTCAAGCGTCGTGCCCTTCGTCTCGAGTCTGGTAACTTCTCTTGGGGTTCCGAGGGTATCTCCCGCAAGACTCGTGCTTTGACCGTTGTCTACAACGCCTCCAACAACGAGTTGGTCCGTACCAACACTCTCGTTAAGGGTGCCGTCATCCAAATTGATGCCACTCCTTTCCGTCAATGGTATGAATCCCACTACGCTATCACTCTCGGTAAGAAGGCTGCTGATGCTGCTGTAAGTACAATGTGATTCAAAAGAGAGAGAAAGAGAGCAAGGTTTCCTAATGAGATGTGTCTTTCTACAGGAAACTACCGCTGAGAAGAAGTCCAAGAGCGTTGAGAAGAAGATTGCTGCTCGTGCTGCCACTGCTGCCATCGATCCTCTTTTGAACGATCAATTCAATGCCGGTCGTCTCTACGCTGTCATTGCTTCTCGTCCTGGTCAATCTGGCCGTTGCGATGGTTACATCCTCGAGGGTAAGGAACTTGAGTTCTACCTCCGTAAGATCAAGGTAAATATTGACATGGATGCGGGCTGTCTGAATCGTACGACTAACATTAATCTGTCTGTAGAGCAAGAAGCACTAAATATTTTGGACTTGTATCTTTCTTTCTGTACTTGTTTTTTGTACATGAGGATAAAAATTTTAAATAAAATCTCGACTTCTGTAAAAAAAAAATTGTATTGTCTATTTGAAGATGAATCTACCTTGTATAAAACTAATGGCTGAGTCGTTCAATGACTCGAATTCTACCATATGCTTTATGAAAAAATTGCATTCTACATACTACTAGTCAACACAACAGCCTCATTTTGCTCTGAATATGAATGACCCACATTATGACCCTATGATTAAATACACAATGCCTTCCCCACAATGCTCGTCTTCACTTTACAGCGAATATCATTCACACATAACAAGGTTAAAGGCATGTTGGTATAACTTGCATCTAGTAGTTGACAAAAAGCCCGTTCACCCACAATTTTCTCTTGTAAACGAGCACTCTCTCCATGTTTCGATACAAGAACCTTAGTATCGATGTGGTCAATGCAGCTCCCTTTTCTTTGCCCAGGCAGCGTTTCGAGTTGCGTTAGAATTTTAAGACCTTGTCTTGTATAGATGATGAATTGAGATGAACTGAGATTGGAAAAGCTTAATACAAAAAATGCCATCAGATCTCTTGTTGGATTGGTGCCCTTTCTTTTCTTTATTGTATTTGTTCTTGCCTCGAAATGACAGATCGATATCTAGTAGAACAAGTATGTGGCTACTTTGGCCTTGTGTTTTGGTCTCTTCAGCTGGCCCCTCAAGGTACATGTTGCAGATCGTGTCAGCTTATTTGTTTATTTACATTCATGTGATCAGCATACAAAACATACCGCCGAGGCACTTCCACCGGTGTGTCAGTGTGGACCATGTTGATTTGGACCTTTGCAGGTGTATTCATGGGTGTTTACAACATTGGCCTTGGAGTAGCTATAGGCTTGTGGATTCAACCTCAAATATTCACATTCATATCATGTATTTGTGTCTCCCAGGAGTTTCGCTATCAACATGGATGGTCTAAACTAAAGACCTTTTGCGGATTCGCTGCAAGTTGTGTATTTGTGGGTGGTTTAGAAGCTGGCCTGATTTTTGCCTTCAAGGTAAGCAAACATCATCCACATGTGTGCTGCTACTGTCTTACCAAAACCTTGTTACCAATGATTCACACATGTTACTATAGAAAGCACAAGAAGTGAATAACGAACATGGTATTCGGTTTTTTGGCGTCATGCCTGTCATCTTTGTCATTGGAGGCTTCTTGCCACAGTATTATGAGATCTTTCGTAAGTTGTCTGCTGGCATAAAAGAAACATCTGATAAGATAATCTAAATTGAAACATTGGGGGTCTTTTTCTTTATTCTAATTTATTATAGGCGAGAGAAGAGTGATTGGCATCTCGCATTTGTTTCTTGCAATGGATTTCTCAGGATCGGTCTTCTCCATTGTTAGTTTAGGTAAAAAAAACCACCTTCTTGTACAACAGGATTTTCAAAATGTCTAAATCTGTCATTATTATAAGTTTTCGGGGAAGACGTAGACTCGTTAGATCTAGCAAATTACATTGCCATTGCTTGCCTAGATACTGGTATTCTGGCTCTCTACTATATTTTCGAATGGTACCAGGCAAAGATGGTTTCCAAACAAGAGACATTGGAAGAATCAAAAATCGACCAAGCTACCGTGACATCCACAAAACAAGTTGATGTAACGGAGAGTGTGATAGTAAACGACCATAAGAAGCAAATTTCTCAGGCAGAAAAGCAAGCTCCTTTTTAAATAGGAACGAGTGAAATTGATGTATGGAAAATCTTTTTACACTATACATATTCAAAAGAGTGGGAAGTTTGGATCCACGGATAACCTTATAGACATGATATACTAGAATACAAGAGCATAACGCATCAAATTTGCATAGAGTTTATGAAATATTGTACTTGATAAAACCAAATCATACCATTACTATGTTACATTGAAGTCCAAGCTTACTGGCGGCATTTAAATAATGCCATTATTATATGCCTGAAAATGCCAAAAACTGCCAAAATAAAAGCAGTTTTCGTTGATTCTCGCACAAGATCGCATATAAACAAACTTTTTTCGTCAAGTGCTTTTGATAGCTGTTTATTTTCTGCATTAAATGAAGTATATATCATCCGAATTTTCATTGGAGCATTTTTTCAAATTCGCAAAAAACAGGCATTTTGGCATGAGGGTTGAGGTCAAAAAAGGGCACTCACCCAAACCAAAGCATTACTCGATCAAAAATCACTATTTTTTCAAACCGTAAATTGGAAACAATAGCGTTTACCATTATCTATAACATGTAATAGTAGCTGTACCAGCAAATGTTGAAAGTGCAGTCTTCATTTGCTTTTAAGCGTGTTTTTTGACGTTTTTTGAGCACTGCTGTTTCATTTCAAGAGCTACATATGCTATTATTTAGCTAAAAGTACGTAAAACGTGTCTAGATACATTTCGTATTAGAGTTGCAAGTTACATTTGTATATCAAAACAATGAGCAATCGTCACTTTTGTAGATTTTACTGATATTTTTAAGCGGCCATATCTCGACAACTAAGCAATCCCTAAAGCCGTGGCTAGCACCATTCAAATGCCCAAACAAATCTCTATTTGTTTCTGTAATCAACTAGACAACTTTTGGGTGGTCGAGAAAAAAAGTTGTAGATTCGATTTTTCTTGAAAAAAAAAAATTACAAACAAAAATTATGGAGTGTAACCATCTGGGGTTGAAATTTTGCCTTGTTGGCTGGCAATTCCCTTTTAGAAGCAATCATTGCTATCGAGACTTGTTTTCTTTTTTTGTCCATGAAATGCAAACATGTCTAACCAAGAACATGATTTTGGAACCGAACTAGACAGCTACATTAACGAATCAGCACCGCCACCAAATCAAGGCAAAGGAAAAGCAGCGGCAGCAGCAGCAGCAGCAGCACAGCAAGACTGGGTATTTGATGAAAGCACGGGTGTCTATGTGATCCACGATAAACGACTTGTCATGTACCATGTGGACGGAAACTGGGTGTGTGGTGATTATGACACTGTCTACAACAGTCGATACATGTTTGATTCAGAGACGCAATCTTGGCTGGACACAGTGACAAAGCAGTATTCATTCTATGACGAGGCGAGTCAATCGTATGTGCCGCTCACAGACGCTTACTGGGCAGGCCATCCACAAAGCAACCTATCCATACGTTTTGTTGTACAATCATCGCCACATTTTCAAAGCGGACAAGTGATACTCGTGGATGAAAACGGGATGAGCATAGGACGTGATCGATCTTGGGACAGCAGGCTTCGATTACCAGAAATGATTGTCAGCAAATACCATGCCATGGTGTTTCTGGACAAGAAAGAAAAGGCGTTCTACATCATTGACAATGGATCGCAGCACGGCACCTATGTCAACGAGAAGCGTTTGTCAGAGCCCAAGCAAAGCAGTTTACCGTACGAATTAAGGCACTCTGATATCATTCGGATTGGATCCACCAGTCTACAAGTGCACCAACATAATATGGGCTGGCCCTGTCAGTCTTGTCTAGCGAGCGAATACATTGACACAACATCAGGCAAAAAAGACAAGGTGCAGCAGCAGAAGCCAAAGGGCCACGTCGAGAATATGGAAGCAAGCCGGCGAGAGTGGATCAAGAAGCAAAAGAAACTATACGCATTAGACGATGACGCTTCACAAGACTATGTGGATCGTGCTCACATTAGAAGAAAGACAACAAAGCCCGAGAAATATGTACCTGAAAAGCAAGATGACAGCCATGTTGACCATGATACCCTTCACTCCTTACACAAAGCATCGATTGCGCCGCCAGTTACGGTCCATACGCCAGTTCAGGGCATTGGTAACAAAATGCTCCAAAAGCTGGGCTGGCAAGAGGGTCAAAGTCTTGGTAAACGACAAGATGGCATTCTCGAGCCCATTGCACCCGCGAGCCAGTCCTCAAGAACCGGTCTAGGATCACAGCAGCAGCAACAGCCGCTGAATACAGCGCAGCATGAGACGAGAAAAGAAAAGCAATGGCGACTTGCGCAGCAACGATATCTAAATGCATTCTCAAACGACGGATAAGATGAGAAATAAAAACCAGTTTTATTCATTGTGTAATAGTAAAAAAAGATGGATGCGGTGGATGTTTTCAGTGTGAGTGAGTGAGAGGATGGGAGGTGAGGGTGGGGAATGTTACAAATGCGTTTATTAAATCTCTAGTTGGAAATCTTAAAGTTCTTGGATTCAAAGGTACAAGTGCTGGCAGACTTGGAAGTAACATAGACCTTGTAGTGGTAATCAGCAGAGGCATCGACATCATTCAGGACCAAGTGATCCTTCAAAGTAAACGAGTTTTGGAAAGACTCGGATCCTTCCCAAGCAGTGTTGACAAGCACATCGCCCTTGTAGAGGTCAATCTTGGTCAATGCATCGGTTTGAGAGGCAGCATCACGGTTGACTTGGAGGTGGAGGTGGTCATTGGTTCTGAAAGTGCTGCCTTCTTGAGGATAGTCGACAGATAAACCGAAACAACCGTCTTGATGGGTTTGAGGGTAGATGCTGTTGTCGTGGAGAGATTCAGCATATTCAACATCACCAGCAGCGTTGGTGTGAGAACCAGTTGTCACCTTGAATGTGCGAGAGGTTTCAATACAATCAGGACCGTGTTGCTTGTTGATCATGTTGGTGACCCAGACACTAGTGAAAGGTTAGCTTATTTATGGATTTGCAGTGTTGTACTCCCCCCTTACCGATAATAGTAAAGACCGGCCTTGACATTGGAAGGGATCTCATCAGAGATGGTGGCCTTTGTGTTCAATGCGTAGCTACCGCTCCAGACATTTTGAACGTACTTGGCTTTACCAGCGCTATCAACAGAGTATAACTATTGTTTGAAAATGTGTCAATCATCAGATTGCTTGGATACAGCATGTGTGCTACATTACATCGAGGCCAGTAATCTTCTTTGTACGTTGATCAGCCTTTCTTGCTACAGAAGGAGACAGGGTTAGCTTGGATGGAGAGATGAGTGTTGTCACATCAACTTACTAACTGTGATCTTGGCCTTTTGGCCAGCAACAGCGACAGTGGATGCTGTGGGAGCAGTGACAGCAAGGCCTACATGGCATGATGTGAGTTGGCTATTCTGATGGTGATGGCTTTTCTGCAACACTTACCACCACACCATGACTTCATGGCATCAGAGTATGAATCAGCGGTGGTGTAGGAAACTGCTGAGGATAAAAGAAGGGCAGAGATGGCGGCAAGAGAGAACTTCATGTTGGAGGAGAGACAAAGAAAGAGTGAAAGAAGTGAACAACAAGAGCAAGGAGGGGGGGGGGCTTTTTGTATTAATAGTTGTAGTTGGTAATTAAGAAATTTGATGGACATTCAAAATCAAATGTTACACTGTGTCCATGTCGCTAAATATACACCAACACTAAATCAACCACCATTGATAATGAAAGAAAAGACCCCTAGACTTTTTGTGCTGTGTGCTCTTCAGCTTGATCATATACACACACACACACACATGCACCCTATAGTGTGATATAAATAAAACCTGTACAGTATATCTTTTTATTTGATTCATGTGCTACCAATATGGTGAGTAGCCTCAAGTACCAACCGAACATTGGCCCAGAACGATCCTGCTGTTTTTCCATTCTTATATTGAAAATTGCTATACTTGGTGATAGACCCCGACCAATGTTAGTGTTATTCATCAAAGTCATCGTCAGCAATGTCCGTTGCATGGGGATACACTTCCTGCAGTCCGAGTTGCGATGCTCTGTCTTGTCCGTCTCTCAGCACATTGACGATACGGACCTTGTCCGTTTTGGTGGGATTTTTGTCTTTTAGCACGCGGGTCCAAGCAAAGTCCATGGCGTCAAAATATTCCTTGTATTCGTGTAGATCCGTATCCTCTTTGAACGCATCACAAAATTCATGAAAGTCGCCCGTGTAATTTAGCAATCGTTGAATGGGTGATTTCAAGTGAATGGTGGCTAGAATGACGGGTGCGAAATCTTGCCACAGCTCTGGCAGACTCTCGTAACCTCCTACTTTTTCAGCTCTGTTTTGATTATCTCTTAATTAATTGGTCTTACACACTTTTGTATCTATTTATACCTTTTTCGAAATTTTCTTGTAATGTTGACATAGGCTTCGTCTATTTTATCCACATGTCTTTGCTCAATGCGCTCTTGCTGCGTTGATAATGCTGTGTTGGTGTCAGTATGTGTTGCTGTCTCATCTAGAAAGCCGCCTCCAGAATCCATGTTGTTGTGAAATGATAGTATACAAAAGTGAGAATGGGAGATAAAAAGAGAAACACGAGTGTCATCAGGCTATCGCAATGCTTGATTTTTTTGTGGCAGCATCCCAGTTATCATTGGCTCAAGTGGCGAGTTGTCTGTGGGATTTACCCAGCCCGCATTAATGGTAAATCACCTTGTTTCAAACAAATGAATGATTTTATTGTCTAATGTTAAGGGGTTTGTTTATTAAGGATAATGAATTGATATACTACAAGAAAGAGTGAGGATAGAAGATGAAAATGATCTAGTGCTTTTCGCGGCCCAAAGAATCCATTCTTTCTAAGCCTGTTTGAGAGGGAGTTTCATGAATGGAGCTATTCACAACCACAGTAGGGCTGTTGCTTTCGGATTCATGAGGAGGCTGGTTTGGAGGCACATCATCTTCATCATCCAACTCAAATTCATCTTGATGCCAATCGAAATCCTTTTGTCCACGGCACTTGGCGACAAGGAAACGAACCCACAGAGGCAAGAAGGAGCGAGCAAATACAGCTGTCCACCAGTTTTCACGTTGAGAGTAATCGGGGTGAATACGTCCACGGGAAAGCTTATCGACAATCAAGACAAAGCCATTGATGATAATGTAGGCGAAAATACCGCCAATAACACCATAGGCAATCGAGTAAGTAAAGGGCATGACAGCCATGGTGATGAAGGATGGAATAGCATCACCAGGATAATCCCAATTGATGTTACGGGCACTCGATGTCATCATGGAGCCAACCAAGATCAATGCAGGACCAGTAGACCATGGAGGGAAACTTGCAAAAATGGGAGAAAAGAAGATACTGATAAAGAAGCCAAAGGCAACGGTAATGGCAGTAAGACCAGTACGTCCACCTTCTGCAATACCAGCACCAGACTCGACAAAAGTAGTACAGGAAGAGGTACCGAAACAAGCACCAATGGAGACACAACATGCGTCAGTCAAGAAGGCACGGGTAGAGTGCTCGAAATCGCCAGACTTGTCAGTGAATCCACCATAACGGGCCATGGAATACATGGTACCAGTCGTATCCAAAATGTCGACATAGAGAAAAGTGATCAATGCAATCCAAATCTCCTTGTTGCTAAAGTTGAAATCGAATCTGCCTAGCACATGCTTGAGGTTGCTGACAGTAACGACCTTTTTGAAGTAGTCAAACATCTCATCACCAGCAGGCGTATGAGGAAAGTAGGTGATGGCGCTGTTACGGGGCCATGATGTAATGGCAATGGCGACGATGGCGATCAAAATAGCACCACGAACACGGTACATCAACAGCAAGGACATAACAATCAGACCCAAGAGACCCATGTACATGGTTGGCGATGTCATATGTCCAGCAGTACATACACCGTTTGCATCCTTGAGGTCTGAAGGACATCCGCCCAAAGTGACAAGTGTGGAGAGATCCAAACCTACCAGACCGATACCTGCAGATGACTGAAGACCAATGAAACAGAGGTAGAGGCCGATACCGCAGCCCATTGCGACCTTGATACTCATGGGAATGATACGAGCAAACCATTGTCGCACGCCAAACAGTGATAGCACAAAGAAGATGATGCCTTCGATGAATACAGCAGCCAAGGCGGTCTCGTAAGAAACGCTACCAGAGCCGTGGTAACCAACGATTGTGTAAGTGAAATAAGCATTCAAACCCATACTATGAATGTATTTATATGAGTATTACAAATTCATTTAGGTCAGACATTTGGAAAACCTACCCAGGGGCCATACCGAGAGGAAGATTAGCAAAGATACCAATGAGCACACTTGAGATCATGGCACAGATAGAAGTAGCCATGATCAAGTCAAGCTTGACTTCATACACACATGACATGTAAGCGGCATCATTGTCACATACGGGGTCAGCAGCAGTGCCTTCACAAACACAAGTGCCACCACTCTCTGAAATGATGGAAGCATTAACAGAAATAATATAAGCCTGTGTATACAGCATGTTAGCCTCATGTCGGATAATGGCAAGGACACTACGTTACCATGGCAAAGAAGATGGTCAAACCAGCACGAAGCTCAGTTGTGAACTTTGTGTTCTTTCTCTCTCTTCGATGACCAGAGCCTTCCAATTGGAAATGTCTTCCAACAAAAGATTGAGCTACTGCATCATTCAATTTATCAACCCAAGCGGCCATAGTAATGATGTGAATGTAATATTACAACTAGTAAGCTGTAATAGAGTTTACAGAGGGGGGCGATGTTTTTGCTTGAACAAAAAATGAAGAAAGAAAAAAGAAAATTTCATCATGTTTAGAATCTCTATACTTGTAAAGCTAGCGAGAAAAAAAAAAAGAAAAAAGCATGTCACCCCATTGTTTCTGCTGTAAAGGTACCAATGAAATGATGGCCAAGAAGTCTATCCTATCCAGGATTGGGTTTTGACAGATGGATCCCAGAAGATCTGGCTTCATCAAACATGTCAAACTACTTGGCATACTATATGCTTTGGCTTGAATAAAATCTACCTACTAATCTTGGTCCAAAGACACACATTTGCTATACTATTATACTCTTTTTTTTCGTATTGAAATTCGCTTCGACCCGTGCTCAATTCCTTCATTTCATATAAAGCAAAAAGAAGCGGAGCATGTCGGTTTTTAGCCTATAATTAAAAGTTTGTGATCGAGCTGAGTTCATGTGTGCTTCTACAATGATTTGATATAGAATTCCAACAGGACGTCAAACATGTCAAAGCAGCAGCCTGCAATGTGTAGCCAGCGAGAATGTAAATATATCGTATTTCACAAGTAAAATAGATGCAATGCTTTCAATTATGATCAGCAAATAGAATAGCCCGAGACACTGGAGTTATCTATTAAGGGTTTAGTTGTATTTACCCTTTTTCAGTGTAACCTTCAAATCTAAACTTTATCTTACCCTAATAGTTAGAAAATGGAAATACTTATCTACTGGGTTCATCTGATCGTTAATGATAGTACCTGCTATTTTTTATTTTTATTTTAAATCCAAGATACAGAGATTGCTCAAGTTCATTTGGTGTCCTGCTGTAGCTTGGCTATCATTTGATGAAAAATGGCAAAGCTTAATGAATTGACATAAGCAAATGATTCTGTTATATTGCTTAGTACTATCATTAAAGCAAAAGTTGTCAGTTCAAAAGCTAAAGAGTGTTCATACTAGATTAATCCCTGCCAATGTGAGTAGAATGACACATTTTATGCATTTCACATTACATCCCAAATCAAGAAATGCTCTTATAAAGTTGATCTACTCATACAGCTTGTAAACTCCCGAGACCCTCGCTCATACGGGCCTATATACGACTCATATATGAGCAAATGATAAGAAATGCGATCGTTTGCTCTTTAGTGGTTTTGACAAGGGGTACCTCATGGCTTGAGAGCGATTTTTGGCCATACTTATTAGGTCTCAAAAAAGGTGAACAAAGATGTCAGTGAGCAAGTGCTAGATCAGGGCAATCATTTGATGCCACTCTGATAGTCTGAAACGCACTTCAGCACGAGAAATCACTGCTTAAAGGCACTCACATCTTGCATAATTTTGATTAGTAAGAGTTGTTTATGAAAATATACTGTCGGCTCGTATCATACATGGATTGTCCACATTGATCCGGGCATGGAGCTCTTAAATAAAGTCAGACCCGCTGTTACAGGTCGTTCATGGAGGCATTTCACATGATGGAAGAAGGCTAAAAAGTGTAAATTAGGAGTGATTCAACAATGGCAAAATTAGGCCCAACAGCAACAAGCTACTACAGAACAATTGATGCTATGACAAGGAGCTTATGCTAAGCTACATTTATTTCTCTTTGACGAGGATTTATTCGTTATTAAAGTAGTGGTCATTTTTGCTTTATTGAAAAGATTTTGTTTCTAAACCACTTATTAATATTGTACATCAATGATACTACGTAGACATGGCTGTTACAGGTACCCTGATCTCTTCAAGCAGTAGGTACAGACTTGGTGTAATCAATGGCATTGTCCAAATAAAGTAATGTTTTCTTGTAAAATGCTTTTTTAAAAAAACAACCTCAAAATGAACATTTGCTTGTTTTGATCTCGCTTTTCACTTTATTCTACCTACACATACATTATGGTTTTATTCCACAAACCCGAGTTATTTGAGCCAAGATATCTAGATCCAAAAGCCCATCGTAGAAAATGGTGTACTTGCATGTCTCTTCGAGGTGGTTGTGCAGTTGCATGTGCTATATGGCTTGTAAAGTGTATACTCTAAAATGGTCAACTTTATAGCATGAATACTAATCATACATTTGCGTTTAGGGCGTAAATGTATATATTGCAACACTATCTTTTCAAGGCTATACCCGTAAGCATACAATACGCATGTATCTAATATAGTCAGCCTTCCAACACAATCCATCTAGCTATATTTTCATTCTTGAATAGACCTGCATTAATCACGCTGGCATCGATATCTATTGTATTTGCATTGGTGGCAATCTGGATTCTATATGGCTTATTTGTGGTGAGGAAGCATGATGGATGAAATAGTATACCATCTTGTTTCTAACTTGACAATAGAACCTGCCCAACACGCTTCAATCAGGCGTGATATTCTTGTTCTTTATAGTGCCTGTCTACCTGCTAGACATCCTTGCAAACATATTTATTTTTGGTATCCAAAAATCATTGTATATGGATTGGTGCTTGCAGAGCTCACAAAACAGAGTGGATGAAACGATACAAGGCCTGAATATGAACAGCACGCTGTACGCTATAGAGACTTTGCCACCCACCAACATTTACAACTGTCAAAAGTTATGGGAAGACGAGATCAAATTCTCTCTCGCCATCTTTATCCTCATGACAGTCTGCTATGTAAGTGTAGAAACCTACTCTCCATCGAGTATACATCTAACCTCTTTGACTCCCCCCCCCCTTCATCAGATCTACTGGTCTCTTTGTGTACTCTACTACTATGAAAAGCTGCGAGAGCTCTTCCCTGACAATTCCACCTATCTTGGTGGATTCATGAACTACCTGTATCCTCGAGTACCTCAAACATTACCCCATCACGCATTTGCCAATGTTGCTCCATCTTCTTCCAAATAAAAAACTTTTTTCCTTTAATAGTGATAATAATACAATTGTGTGTCTACATGTTCAAGATGGATGTTGAATCATTGCTGTCTATCTGGTGAAAATCCATCGCTATTTGTTGTTGAAGCATATCCAGGTGCTAAATGCTTCATTCTGTCTCCAAGGATGCCTTGTATCGACATGTACTTTCCAACGCAACGATCTATGCATTTCTGTTCTCCCTTGTTCAAATCAGGTTCGTGGTAGTTGTTGGGAATACATTTCTCTTGACAAGCTGACATGATTCTATCATTCGTTTATCATTTAATGATACCTGGCGCAATCAATGTACCTTGTACTTACCTATTAAACATGCCCATAAAGGCATCGACCTGTTGCTCAGCCTCCTGCAAGTGTTGGGGGTCGACATATGTTTGCGAAAAGCTGCCCGTCCAACTCATGGTATGAATAATATTTAATCAAGTGAAAAGGTAGCTATACAATACCGACTTGGGTAAAGCAACAAAGCAAGGCCACAATATGTGTGACTCTTTTAACATGCCACATCTTCGAGTCATCATCATCAACATCAACGATCTGATAAGCAAATGTATACATAAAATCAAGGCAAATACAAGAGAGCTCTATTATTAAATATATATAGTGTTTTACATAGGAAAAGGTGTGGGTGGGATTGATTCATTAATTGTGTATAAAAGGGGGAGACGCCAGCGTAATTCTTTTTCAAAAGGGATTAGAGGGATTGTGTAAAAAGAGATGTCTATTTGGAAAAAAAAGAAAGGGTTCTCGTTTTGATTGGATAAAAAAAAGCTATAAACAGTGTTGATTTGATGGAGGTGACCTCACGAGGTGTTGCAAAAGATCCATTTGGGAAGGGGGGGTTGGTGTAATATAAGGTCTATGCGATATAGGGTATGGTTTCATCATTTAACAATGTATCAAAATGTTTCTTGGTCATGTCCTCTTCCATCTTTATGCTAATATCCAACGAATCTTTCCGGGTGTTTTCTGCTGGATCTTGCTGGGAATCTTGACCGTCGTTTTCCTCATCCTCGTCCTCATCCTCATCCTCTTCGGACAACGATAGAATGGCAGTCTGCTGCTGCTGCTGCTGCTGTTCCTCTGCGCTGCTCCTTCGTCGTTTTTTACTGTTTGATATTGGCGCACTATTTCGTTGCGCAAGATGATGATCAGATAAGATTCTTTCGTAGCAGGGGTGTTGCTCCACTAAATTGGCATAATATTGCTGTAATATAGGTCCCGTTGAAGCAAGATGCCAATCAATCAGAGATAAAAATTCCAGTTCCAATGCATTTATTTCCTGCGTCGATATACCTCCTACTTTTGCATAATGTGAATTTGTACAATAAGAGTCGCATAGTGCCTTGGAGGAAACGGTTACTGCTGTGATGAGGAATCGATGTACGGTGAGCGATGATACTGTAAAGTGGGGATGCAATTCGCATACACGATCAATGTATATCAGCAGAATCAGCAAACATGATTTCTCGACGGATGTGTATTTCACGATTCTTCGTAGATAATCGGTGAGGGATATATTCGGTGGTGTTCGGGAATGAAAACGCGTGAGGTTGCTAGGTGTTAATGGTATAAGATCGTTGTGCGAGATGAGTCTGCTTAACATATCAGCTGTAGAGAAGAAAAAAAAAGAAATGTAAATGAGGGGGGTGTTCATTGTGTATGTAATGTGGATGAGGCAAGCACTCTATGTTTTACCTATCATATGTGTCAAATAATTGATATCCACTGCATAAAAGTATTCTGGTACTCTTATGACATGTTTATTGTCTATCAATGCCCCAGATGAGTCCATGGCATTAAGCAATGGTTTATGAAGAAATGAGCAAACGAAAGAAAGAAGGAAAAAAAATAGAAATCAACAGTCTCTTGAGTTTCTTTTTTTTTTTTCTGTATTCCCATTGTCCTTCTTTTTCCCCCCACACCTTTATTTTATTGTTTAGTCTGACCTCTGGCTCCCATGATCCAATACGCTGACAGATCGTATAAAGATCTGTAGAGTTAAAAGAACAACAAAAGGATGGATCTGTCAAATGATGCCTGTCAGATCAAGATGATGGGGTTGCTAGGCAACAGTGAAATGTTTTGAAGGAAATTATTACACCACTCAAAACTCTCGAATCAAACACATGTCTACCATGACCACCAAGTTTTATTCTTTTTTCTAAAATCTAAGCACTGGCATGAGGTAAGTAGGCTCTTGACTACCATGTGTCTTGCACAGGTTTCTAACTCTATTCTTTAGCTCCTCTTCGTCATCTTTTGCATCCTTCAAATCTTCCCAATGAACACCTCCTAGAATCATCACGACATCCAATCCAGCTTCTGTAGCCCCTCTGACATCTGTAGCCACATTATCGCCGACACACACGATACGACTGGTAGCCTCTGTTTCATTTGGCTTGATGCTTGATTTGGCCTTGTTTGTTTGCAGAAAATCATAGATGCTCTTGAATGGCTTACCGAAATACAAGACCTCGCCTCCCATGTCCTCGTACATTTGCCCCACGTAGCCTGGACAGATCAACAATTTCGTGCTGCCATCGTCATTGACACCATTGGGTGCAAACACATCAGGATTAGCACAGATGATGGGAATGTTTCTCTTCAAGCAAGCATCGAGTAGAGGTTGGTAATCGGCTCGTACATCCTTTTCGCTGAATGGATCCACAGGCTTTTCTTCAGGAAATACGCCACGAATGGAGCCCAACAAGACGAATTCAATGGCATCCCAATCGTGCACTCTGGTCAATGTAGGCGATAAAGGCATGTACAGTGGCTCTTGCCAGTCAGGATCGCCGGCCAGGAAGAATTTACCTGTCTTGAGATATTTGGCGGCAAATGCATCAGGCATCATTTGAGTGGTTGTGCCACGATGCTGTGATGTTGCGTGGCATGCTGGACTGACAACTTGACCCGTCTCTAAATATTCAGCCAAATCCTTTAGAAAGAACTTGGTTAGCACGCCACTAGATAAGATCTCATCATAGTAGCTGCTGTCAATACCAAATTTGCTTGTCATGGCTGCGTCGAGTTTGTCTTGGAGTCGTGTCGAGTTGGATAACAGAATAACATGCTCGTCGTTCTCTCTGAGTTGAGTAAGGGCATCTTTGGAATACGGATACGCTTCAAGGCCGTCGTGAATCACTCCGTAAATGTCGCAAGCAATAGTGTCGTATCTATGTTGCTTGAAAATGTCGCTAAATCCTTCAACTAGTTGCATCTGTTTAGTGGTAGAGAGAAATGTACTAGATGGTTGTGACTGAAGCGCTTTTGGTTTTAGTTTCATGTTGTTCGGTTAAATTGATGGCCGATGTTTGATGCTGCCATCGAGTTTTCCTGCAAATAGGGTCAAAGATATAGACAGATCAAGGGGGGCGGGCTGCATACGTTCATATTAACTCCAATGCATGACAATGCTTCCCTGCAATTTCTGCATCACCAAAACAAGCCGTACATTTAGGATACTATTAAAATTGCATAGACCCAAGTTGTTAGTCGCAGGGCTTGAATAAGGCCGTAATCAATCAAGTGATGTAGTTTATATGACTAGATATTAAGGGTAGCCTCTTTCATTGTTCATAGTATATGGCCAATCTATGTCGATACGGCTTAGAAAGCCATAGCAAAACATCTCATCGAAGAAGCTGTCGTCTGAACCCTAGAAACGTGACCAATAACGAGGAGAAACTTTTAACATGTATATTCAAATGTCAAATGTCAAAATGCAGCAGCGTGCTACTGGAACCTACAAAAGCAACAAGACGTCTATTACTGTATGTAGTATCTGAGCGTAATAAAACGTTAAAAAGGGAGGAAAAGGAACACAATGTAACTGGCATGTTCAGGTCATTTTTAATTAAAAGTCAATAGCCAATGAGAGAGCACTTGTGTATGCAGACGTTTGGAGCCTCAAGCAGTAAAATGCCAAATGTGTGACAAAAAATAGCTGTTTTGCCGCTTTTATTCAAAACCATACAATATGACCAGGCATATGTTTCTAGTGTTATGTATAGTAGAAAATTGGCACTATTTGCATGTGCAAACAATATTTCATTCCAACGCGCCTATCCTGAGATATTTAGAAAAATGTCCCATTTTGGCATGAGGGTTGGGGTCAAAAAATAGGGCTGCAACTTGATTTCGACATTACTCTATCAAAAATAGGTATTTCTTTGCAGTTTAAATTGCAAAACGTATGTTTACAAAAGGGCTTTTGTATCAAGTAGAGCTAAACACAAAGTTAGGGAGAACGTACTAGTATTCTGCACGATTTAGTCACTTTTTAGACGTTTTATCAACTTTTCGCCTATCTAAAAAGTTGATGCAGCCTTAGTAAGTCATTTATAATGCGTCTTCCATACGTAGAATTATTTATACTTAAAGCTACCAATATTGTTTGCTTAATAAAATCTGCAGCAAATTGCACTTTTTCAAATTTTACACAAAATTTAAATCCCTGATTTCTCAACGACGAGAGACTTTAGTGCTTTGAAATAAGCGTCTATAGTGTTCTCAAAGATGCTTCTATGATATGAGCAAAAAAAAATGCGATATAA
>JAXQGS010000149.1:0-28016 GCA_037040325.1 Mucor sp. M7501 | reverse complement strand
CCATGCTATCGTCCTTTCTTTTTCTCTCAAAATTTGACTCTATGTAGGAACGTGCTACTTTCAAAGCTCAAATTCCAAAATCGAAATCCAAAGAGAAAACAAAAGAGAAAACGGAAGAAATAGAGAAAAGGCCAGGAGCAATGATTCCAAGGTATAGTTGCTGCTGGCATTCATGAGTCATACAGAAGTAGTACCACACCAAAATCATGACTGTGTGCTGTGCGAGTAAGCCTCAATTTCCTGATGTTAATAGTTGTATTTGTTGTCCAAAGACACTTTCACTGATCGTGGTTTCCCAGCAGAAGACAAATCAAAGACCTTCGTTTAGGCCAGATGTAATAAACACAGGACGGGTGGTTTTCAGTGCAATACGCAGTATTTGCCTTCAGTACTACAGTACTTGTTCAGCGGTCAAGCAATAGGAACAGTGGTTTATAGTCATGACGATGAAGACGCAAAATAGCACGAGCTTTTCTTCCGTGTATCGCAATTAGGATAAACGAGCCAAAGAGAGGCAGCAATGATTGAGTGATTAGCAAGCATACATTTAGATCTAAGATACACTCACAATATGCCAAGTGCATCATGATTGATAGATGATCAAACGATTGCTCCAAATTTCTTTTGCATTTGTTCTTTTAGCATCGACTAATTTGCTTAATGCGATTTTCATCGAACAATGACAATGTCAATGTTTTCTTTGACGTGCAAAATGCTTGGAACCTAATTCAGCAGTGCATCTATGGAACTTGTCCATGCTCTCCTGCAAAGCTTTTCTGTGGTAGTAAATGCTGCCCTACAACTTTCCAAGGGCAGGCTCCACATCGAAACATCACTTGAATCAATACTCATGATGGCTCTATGTATACAAGCCAAAGATTGCCTTATTACGCTTATGTGAAACATCGAGGGACAAATGCTAGCTACAATGAGATGTGAGTACTGCAAACACAACCTATAGAGTATTGTTCTTTAGCAAAGCTGAGTGAAAGCCAAGCAAAGCATACAATATTGAATGAGCGGAAACCAAAGAAGGGGTGACAAAGGTCGATATTGGGCCTATACAGGAGCCTAGCAAAAGGTGACCCTATTAAAAGAAAAACTTGATTGTTAGATGTTACACACAAGTGTATATTGTAGAACGTTATATGTTGTGTATTTCCCAAAAAAATCCTTCTTACCCTCTTTCCCTTCCTTTCCTTTCCTTTCCTTACTACATACATAAATGAACAACGCTAATCAGCCGTCATTCCATCCCAATCATTCAGCAATATCTATACATCCCAACCATTCCGATGACACTTCATCATTTCAAAGACAGTGGAGTATACGACAAGCCAACAGCAGACTCCACGCTTACGGATTACAAACAGCGTTAGAAAACGATCTTGTGCGAAAAGTGCAAGAGGACGAGGAAAAGCATGTTCACCATGGGCTGGCCATCCCTCTCAACGAGCTGAATGGCTCGACTGAATCGCAATTCAGCACCACTAACCCTTATCTCTCTGGCACATCCATGATTCAGCAGCCAAGCAGATCCCCTGCGCATCGTAGTCTTCGACACAAGACATATGGGTTTCAAGATCCATTTGCAGTAGCGCCCATGGAAGCATGGCAGGAAATCAAAGACTACAATCTGCGAGTCAATGGCTTGCCGACATTGGATCAAATGATGCGATTGCACACCTACAGCCCACTGACACAATCCAACTTTGCTACATTTCTACGAAGACGCCGTGTTCACCAGAATCTCAACTTTTTGATGGAACTGGAAACACACGATAAACTATGGAGAGCCTATCTACAGAGCGTTGATCGACAAAACAGACAACGTCTGTCTCGATTCCTGGAGTCAGCAGCAGAGAAGGATCAGCAGCAAAACAAATCCAACATGCATCATGGAGGAGGAGGAGGAGGAGGAGGCGGTGGCATCATGTCCTCGTCAGTCTCATATGTGGAGACACCGGATACAGACGACCTGCTGACGCCGTTACCACCACAGCCCTTGACACCAAGATCGCCTACCAGCGATGCCTATGCGTCTCGTGGAAACAAATCACTCAGTCGACATGACCTCGTACAGAATGCCACTCGAATTTACAGAACCTACTGTTCGCCCATCATGGATGCAGCACAAACCATTCACTTGCCAGACGACCACAGACGAGCACTAGAGGAATTGATCGAGAACAACGAGAGGCCAGAGCCTATTGTGTTTGATTCAGCGAGATCGCATGTGTTTGAGATTCTCAACGTATTCTACTATCCACTCTTTGTGGATGATGTTCTCCATAAAAACATATCCATCGGCACTTCCCGCTTGTTTCTGGCATTGGGTGTTATTATCCTGACACTGGCATTCTCTGTTGAACTCTCGTTGATTTTCTTGGACGCTGGCAAAGCCGGTACTCGCTGGCTTGCCATGATACCATTCTTCTTTGGCTGGTCGCTGCTGCTTACGAGCACCACCGAGTTTGCGTGGTGGTTTGGTATAGTTAGCATGAGGTAAGATACAGGGCCTGCCCTCCTTTTCGCCAGCCTGCCCTCCCTAACATGTTACTAAACTGAATTGTCTAGTGAAATACAGTTTATGGTGTACTCTGATTTGCAGGATGTAACAGTGAAAAAGATTCATCGTAAGCGTGGGTGGCTCTGGCTCGCATCCATACTGATACTCTCCATTGTCTCCACCATCATATTTGTATTTATTCCTTCTCATCGACTATAAAATCATCACATTTATTTATTTCATACACTACTCTACGTTCTTAATTTCCTAATATTGATAAAACTGCCCATCTTTAAATACATCTGCATTCTCATTCAGGCACTAAATCATGTCGTATTTTTGATCTTTAAGCCATATAAAGTCTTTCTAACACGTGGAATTGTTGTTGACTAAATAACCTATTTTTGCTTCCAAGTAGAAAAGAAGGACAGTGACGATTGCAAGTGCAAAATCAGCTTTCCACCAGCATGTGATGAATATAGTGAAGAAAGTGCCCTTGAATACAGACAACTGTGGGCGAGGCATCAATGCAAAGAGGACCATCTTTTCTACTGTCATTTTCAAGAAATATAGCTGGTGTTACATTGTAATAGTGTAAAGAACCCGCCCATTCCAAGCTATAAACAAACCTGATACACACACTAAAGCATTTAGTTGAACTTGAATGTAAATGCATGATTTTATTTTAATTTGTATTGATGAAGAAGAGTGGGGATAATGCAAATGCAGATGGGATAAATGTCAGCTTACTCATAGTTGGATGTCCACATGCGGTCCTTGACGTAGCTTTGGTACTCGCTAGGCTTGACAGACTTGAGCTCTTCGACAGTGGAAATCTTATCGCGAACAGCTTGATCGACGACAGCAGCCGCAACGGTAGCAGAGACATCACGAATACGGGATAACTCAGGGTAGAGCCAGCCATTAGCGCGTTCTTGCTCAGTAAGGGAATCAGCCAAAGCCATAGCAGCACGAAGAATGATGCGGTTGGTAATAGACTCGGGCTTGGCAATGATACTACCCAGGCCCAGGCCAGGGAACATGTACATGTTGTTGCCTTGTCCAGGCATGCGCACCTCCTTTGTCTCTGGCACAATGTAAGCGGGGAAAGCTGTGCCCGAGGCAAACACGACCTTGTTGTTGGTAGCCTTCATGGCATCCTCAAACGTACATTCAGCCTTTGTGGAGGGATTGGACAGGGGGAATACGATGGGCTGATCGTTGATCTGGCTCATGCGTTCGAGGACACTCTTACTAAACGCACCAGTCGAAGAGGAAAGGCCGATCAGCGTAGTAGGCTTGACGTAGTTGATAATGTCGTCCAGAGATTGGTATTGCGTGCCCTCGTTGTCGTGTCTGGCATAGTAAACCTTGTGTTCCGCAAGACGATCGCCACGATCAGCAGTGACAAGACCCTTTGAGTCGCAAATGTAAAAGACCTTCTTGGCCTGTTCTTCTGTTAAGCCGTGTTCCAGTTCCAGGTATTCTTGAATCTGTCGTGCAACGCCAATAGCAGCTGATCCAGCGCCGTAGAAAACAATACGATGATCAGACAGGGGAATGTTTGACTCTGTTTCAACCTTTCTGAACGCGTTGATGAGGCCTGATAAGATGACGGCGCCAGTGCCTTGAATGTCGTCGTTGAAACACAACATTTTGTTTTGATACTCTTCCAGCAGCCCAAAAGCATGCTCGCTCGAGAAATCCTCAAACTGCACCAGCAGATCAGGGAAAGCGCGAATCAAGGACTTGAGCACCTGATCCACAGCACTGTAGAACACCTTGTCGTTGGGTCTCTTTTCACGCACACCGAGATAATGTTCGTCAGCCAAGTTCTTTTCGTTGTTGGTGCCGAAATCAAGGACGATGGGCAGTGTCTTGCGAGGATCAACGCCTGCGCCAGCAACATACAGCTGAAGCTTACCCATGCTGATGGGCATACCATTCAAGCCAAGATCACCGAGGCCCAGAATACGAGATCCATCTGTCATCACGGTAATATCCGGTGTCTCTCCCGATCTCTGTTTATAGTCAGCAATGATTTCATCCAAGTGAGGGAGATCCTTCAAAGTAAGGTACAGGCCATCAGGCGTTCCTGGTGTATTGAATGAGCAACCGAGGCAATTACACACACACGCACATCTCCAAACACATACCTGGTGGGGTCAAAAAGGGGTAAATATCAGAGTATCTTTGACATGCTTCACCAACAGTGGGAGTGTAAATAATAGGGGCGAATTCCTATTAATAGTAATTTTTAAGTTTCTTTCTGTCTTTTTTTTTTAAAGAAAAGGGATCTCAACTTACCTCAATATGATCATTAATCAGTTTATAGAATAATCTTGTATTGTTGTTGCGTAATTGTGCCATAAACGTGTACTTTTCCAATTGAGTTTGTCTGGATCTGACGATTTTCAAGGCTCTGGTGGCTTGATTTTCAAAGGAATCGATAGTGGCAGGAATTTGGCCTCT
The DNA here is from genome assembly GCA_037040325.1 of Mucor sp. M7501. Taxonomy (NCBI): domain Eukaryota; kingdom Fungi; phylum Mucoromycota; class Mucoromycetes; order Mucorales; family Mucoraceae; genus Mucor; species Mucor sp. M7501. The sequence continues at coordinate 23,035 of JAXQGS010000149.1, read as the reverse complement.
TACATGCAATTTCTGACGCATGTGGGCGGGCAATGCTGTGCCTGGAGAATAAACACTTCGGTTAGATGCTGCACAAGTACAGCTATAGGGACGCTTACCATTGTTATAGTAGGCAGAGTGAAGGGCATCCACAGGCTTGACTGACTGCTGCAATTGACTTGATTCCTCTTTCAAGGCAGGCATGAGAGTGGAAGAAGGCGATTGAGTATGGATCTTTTGGAGAAAGAAGGATGGCTTGGTTCTCTGATTTCTCAGAGATCTGGTCAAGATGAAACTAGTAGACTTGTAGAGGCTCATGATGAATGATGTGTACAGACAGAGAAGAGCAAGAAATCAAGTTGGTTTTATATGCAATTTATAAAATTTTAAGACATTACATGCAGCAAATGGGAGAAGACCGCAAGTAGACCGAGTCATGATGATGATAGATTTCTATTTGTTGAGAATACATGTTTGAAGCAAATGTGAGGCGGGCAGCGTTTATATCGGAGCGTTGTGCCACAACAACAAAAAAGTTGGCTTGAGAAAAAAATCAAGCAGTGGAAAAGTATGAAATCAAACATGAAAATGACAAATCAAAGGGTGGTACAAAATCATCAATCAGCTTTCCTTGGGAAATTTGGCGCTATGAAAATCCTCTTCTGATCCAGTTGAGAGACACTTGAACAGATGTGATTTGAAATAGTTTGGCGGTCGTCGTTGGCATCAGGTTGGTAAATGTGTGTTTCTGGCATCGACTTTTGGAGCTACAGACGGTGCAGTTTTGAAGATTGTCCAATTGGCAGTTATATTGTATGCAGATGCCCTTGTGCGGCTCTTTTATCTGGTCGCCTGGTCGCCATGGCAACTTGATTGTATCATCTTCTTTAAACATCTTGATCCAATGTGAGCAATAGATGCTCATCGTTTTAAATTGAATGTCCTCATCTGATAGCTGAAAAGTAGAAGGATGGCGTGTTTCAAATCGTAGATATCCGGAATGCGAACAGTATCCTTTGCATGTCAGTGTCGCCATGGGTACAGTGGAGGCTATCATTTCCTTGTTGCAGAGCATGGCAAAGTAGGCGGATGGGTTGTAGAATGAGAGGGTCCATTTGTCTCGCTTGATCCGGCTCATCAATTCCTGCTTTATCAATGGATGGCATTTGGCAAATGGCGGTGTCTTTATAAGCTGGCAGAGGCAAGACAATGGCAGAAAGGAAAGAATGTGTAGCACCACATCTGCTGGCAATGAGTCGATCATGTAGTTTTCTTGCAAATATAAATGCACAAAAGAGTAAGCCGAGAACAATGAATGACTAACGAGCCAATATATAATATTGCGTTAGAACAAATCATCTGTTCTATAAAAAATTCTGCGGTAAAACCCTTGTTTTCGACTCGTATTCTTTATGCTTCGTATTAATGACCCCTCTTCTCTAAAAGTTGGATTCATTGATCGTGTCCAATATACCTCAAGAGGGAGGCAAGAGCTCATTTCATAAATTAATGATCATCAGCATGGCTATAAATATCGTTTGATTTCGCTGTATATAAAGGGCAGGTTGAAAGGATCTCGTTTCTGTCTCTCTCATCTTTCAGCAACCCATTCCTTTCCTTAATCTCAAATCATCATGTCGTACTCTTCCTCCTCTCGTTTGTTCTCGTTTTTTTCCTCAAAACTAAGTCGTCAAAACAGCCAGATCTCTCTCGCAAGCACCATCACTCAAGATGATGAAAATGACTCCATCATGTCCGCCTCTTCTAATACTGCAACTAAAAACTGGCACTACTGTAACTATTGCAAAATTGGCTTTGCTTCCAAAAATCGTCATGACTGGCACCTCGATGTCTGTTGTAGTCGCTCCTCTGCCTCCGTCTAAAGTATATGTATATGATTAAGCCCTATAGAAGAACAATAAAGTTAGTAGAAATTGATTCATAGTATCAGACTTGGTATGGATAGAGTCAAAGAGAGACGCAAATGCAGTATCTCTTTTTCATCATGTTTCCTCCCAAATTTCAACCAGAACCAAATTCATTGCAATGAGATGTTAATAGACTTGTTTATGAGCATCATTTACGGGTTGAACCATAAACTATATAGGTGTGTCTGTGTGTGTGTGTGTTTGTATGTAAGTGTTTTGATTGTTTAGGATAAATGCTAGTTGAAGATGCAGAAAAAGGGGTTCATTTTTTTGTAGGTGTATGAGTTTGTGTGCACGTTTTGATTTTTTTTTGCGATTGTTAATTAAATAGTGATGCTATTAGTGTAGAGTAGTCTGGATAAGGGTATAATTGTATCTACAAGTAGTTATTCTGACAAACTGTAGCGAGGCACGCTGGAAGGGCTCATGTAGCCAAAGGCATCGTGATGCACTCGAGTAGACTTGCTGATGGTGATGGAAGTGCGTCTTTCATGGTTGAATGATGAAAAGTAGGGATCTAACAATGGAGATGCTGGTGGAGAACAGAGAGGACTAGCGTTGTTGCTTGCGGGAACACTGGCATGCTTGTGGTTAACATCCTGAGTGCGACATGTCTCTGAGCAGTACAACTAAATGTGTGCATGATATTAGCATCTCGTTACATTTTCTCTAATACACGGCTCAACTTACGTTCTCCTCGACACAATGACGATCGCAGATGATACACCAAGAAAGATCCATTTTAGAAAGTGTGGGTTTGATAAGGCTTTGGCTGTTTGTTATAAGTACATGGAATAAGAGAAAAGAAAAGAGATGAAAATGTGATTTCAATGGCATCCTTTTTATACTTGAGATTCAGATTTGATCATCATCCACAGATATCTTTCCAGCCATCCCATTCCGACCACGGGTAGAATTCGATTAGCTGTGCAAATTCAAGTGTGAGTAATCCTGACCCTCGCACTAAACTAAAGCCAAAGGCGGAGATATGCTTCATTGATTGCAAATAGATGATCCAATAGCATATCGCACGTTTTTCTCACATAGCAAGCTCACTTGCTGTAAACCCAAGAAAATGGGGACGTGCGCACGTTGAGAAATGTGAATCATCCAGGGTGTAGTATATCAACATGCTCCCCAAAACCCTCTTCAAATTGAATGCATACTCTAGCATCTTTGGCTTCCATTTGACGATGTGAAGATTGAATCCGTGAAACGCTGTTACTAAACAAAAAATTCACACATCTTGATCCATCACTTTGACGTTTGACCCAATCAGCATGCTTCCCGCAAATATCCTTTCACTCAAGAGCAAGCACACAAGTATATATAAACTACAGGAGCCTTTGCTTCTAGACACAGAAATCAAATGCTACGATAACATTTGATTGTGTACAACCAGACCGAGATTGCACAACAATATTATCTCACGCCGTTTTGTTGTCTGGAATGTGCAATGAATTGTTTGTGTTACTCAGATCTATCTATGACCCACAGAATGACTCTTACATAACAAGCCTAAGCTTTCCGTTGGATACATTTTGATATGGCGCAATAGAATCATAATTCTGATGAGATGATTGTCATCGTTGGGAACAAGCTATTTGGAATTCCGGGGTAAATGGAACAAGGCCATTACACACCAATCATGATGGAAGCCTTCAATGTGTGATGGAATACTTTGGAACCACACAATTGACCTTGGACATCGACATCATTAGCAGGGGTAGCGTAAAAGAGTCAAACATGATGGGCACGCGTAGCATATATAGAATCGACATGTTTCGTAAGGGAGATAGTGTTGAATTTTATCATATGAATGTGATTACCAATGTGTGATAAGCTTGGCACACTCAATCTCTGATTGCGACGAGAAGAGCACACATTGGGAAGGTGGACTTTAAACAATGGCTAAAGACACTTTGCTATCTGAAGGATGCTCATGGGCTACCCCAATGCCAATGTTTAGTTGAGTGAGTATACTCAAATGTCAGATTTTAAGATGCAGCATCAAGCAATTGGAGCCTGCAGGGTCGCGCTGGCAGAGATTGAGCGTAGCGAAAGCAATTTTAGACGTCTATAATGTCATTTGATATACGAAATGTAGGTGCTAGGGCAAAATAACACAGCTTGGCTGGGATTGAAATTCATAGCTGCTGCCACTACTACTGGTCCTCTGGATCACAAATTTGGACATCCCAAACCCTTTCAGGGGCAATTACACAACATTTTTCTACTTGAACAACAGGTATTTCTCTACTCTTTTACATGTAAAATTGAACGAGGAATCCAATGGTGCTAATTTCAAAACAATTCTTTTAGTCTGTGGAGAGTAACTGTCAAAAAATGCAAAACACGTTTTTGGAGAAAAGGTCTACAAACACTATAGTTAAGTGGTTACAAAACACTTTTACATGCTCCAATGCGTTTCTACGATTGATTTGAGCATAGGAACACCTTAGTAGAAAACTTCATTTTCGAGGCGAAAACCTCCATCATTCAAAATCATCCATTTTTCCCTTGCTAGTACAGGGCAAAATTTGCTAAAAATCGATCATCAACTCGACCCCCAAAAAATTGCGGAAAAGTGATTCCTAACCTAATGTCTGGTTGTAGAACACGATTGCACTTGTTTTGAAGCCGAGATCGCGCTTCGTTGGCGAGATACAAGTGATTTAAACTCTTGATTTTACAGTGGTAAATACATTTGAGGGCTGCTCACTGAAGATTGCGCTTATTAACATCAAATTTGATGGTTTGTAGTTTATCATCTAGCAAAACAATGCATTGTGCGCACAAGAGGGACACGCAAGAATCTTGGATCGAGTTTGGCATTGCCTCAATTTCAGATGTGTTGTGCAAATGGTCAGGCTATGCTTGCTTCTTTGACACACATACCAGCAGAGGCGAGAGATTTGCTGATCAGAAACGATGCTCAGCGATTGCAAAGGGGTCCAAGGCAAATATCAGGACTTACAATTCAGCATTGAGATTCGCCTTCAAGTATTGAATTGATCCATTAAGCTGAAACAATTGATTGGCATTAATAAAGTCGCTCTTCCAGATAGGCTTCTTCAAAACTACTTTTCGTTTTTGCTTGATTTGGGTGATATTTCTCATTGTATTCTTTCCATGTGTTTTCCTTTTTACATTTAGACAATACTCCTACATAACAATATGCAATAAATACTATATCATATCCTGACAAACATATGTGCTTACCTTGAAGATAGTGAGGCCATTGATGTACAAGCTGATATCTCCATCCTTGATTGCATCGACATTGTTTGGGACATTGGCATCATCGACCTTTTAATTGCCAGTCAATCATCTTCAGCGAGAAACAGCACAAAAGATTCACCTTCAAGGCCTTCTACCAGCATTAAAGGCACTGACTTTAACTCGGCTGGGGTGTCTTTGCTTGAGATGTATTTTCTTAGGTGAATAAAACCAGACAATACCAACTTGAGCTTATCGGTGTAGTACTTCGAGGTGCAGGCTTCTTTGTGTATTCTGCAGCACCAAGATCGACGTATTTGGCATTGTCTGTTGTTACTCGCAAATCAATCTTGCAATTAAATCCGTTGTCTTTACATTCTTTTGGCTTGGTATCTCCCCTAAAACCAAAAATGAATTATCGTTAGTACACTGGCGAAGCAAATCAGAAGGAGTACATTTACCAATGTAATCTGATGCCAGTGCTTCGGAATTCACTCTCCATAATAGGACCATGCAGTTTCACAAGAGAGCCATTCTCGCTATTCAGCTCATTTGGATCATACAGATATTCGTGATGAAGCATCGTTTCTAAGTTATACAATAAAGCAACATTTGAAACTCTTTCTCCTTATCGTCAAAAGTTATACATACATCTGTAAATAGATCTCTTTTGAGCTTGTTCATCGGCTGTCTTGATTCGGCGTATTTCTTTGATTGTCTTGCTCAGAAATCTCTTTTCATCTTGAATAGTACGAAACTTTGCATAGTAAAAAATTGTCAATCAAATGACCTGAATACAAACTGATTTTTTTTTTACCTTTTCAATGACATTTCGAATTTTTGGTAAGGACAACTTTTGAATGATTTGCTGTTGTTGTAAAGGGGTGAAAAGATCCAAATTTGAACCTTGCGATACATCTGACAAGTCGATGATTTGATTCATTGCAAGTCTATACAATATGGATAATAAAGTTTGAGTATCATTCCTAAAACTGTCGTGACAAAACGGTAATTGACTGCAGACTTACGTTTTGAAATAATAGGGCTTTCGATCAACAATATCAGTAGTTCCAGTACTTTTTTCTTCTATTTCAGACGTAGAAAGCGCCTTGACTCTTGGTGGAGACCTAAAGGAACGTATCTGATAAATTGATAGAGACTAGGTAATCGTTCGGTTTGATCATAAGCGATACTTACATCTTGAAGTGAGATACTTCGAGATACTGATTCGAGTTGCATTGGGAGCACCACCTCTGCCCGACACTGCCAGTATACTTTGAGTAACATTGGTACTTGGAAGCACCAGTAAGCAAGTTTGATGTAAACAAGAGACTTATTTAATCACTGGTTGAAAAAGTAGAACACGTAAAAGAGATTGCGACCTGAAGAAAGACACGAATTTCATTACGCATAATAATGCATCAGTATTACGTAAAGTTTACTGGCAAGTGAATGTCCGGCAATCATGATGGAAGCCTTCAATGTGTGATGGAATACTTTGCAACTACATACCGTACTTTGCCTTGGACATCAGCATCATCAGCAGGGGTAGCGTAAAAGAATCAAACACGATAAGCACGCGTGGCATATAAAATCGATATGTTTCATAAGGGAGATAGCATTGAGCTTTATCATATGAAAGTAATTACCAATGTGTGATAAGCTTGGCACACTCAATCTAATGAGAAGGGCACACATTGGGAAGGTGGACTTTAAACAATGGCTAAAGACACTTTGCTATCTTTATGATGCTCATGGGCTACTCCAATGCTAATGTTTAGTTGAGTGAGTACGAGTAGATATATCGGATGAATTAAATCACAGGGACCAAAATCTTGTGATTTGACTTGGCATACGTATCATCTATATACATTGAAGGAGCACAATCCAAAAAGAAGGATCTGCAAGGTTGTCATGAGCCCCCTATAAACCTAATGAGCAAATCTGTCAAAATGTTGGCTTACTTATTGCAATGGAGAGCTGAGTACCTGATTTCCAGCTTCAAACACCAACTCCTTTTTGCTGAGTGCATGCAGCTTTCTATTTAGTAGATGTTGCAGGTTTCTCATCAAACACATGGAATTTTCTGTTGATGACATTCATGGATCATGGTGTCAAGCCAAGCGTTTTCAAGTAGTACACATGAATCCAGTGATAATATAGACATTGGCCTTGAAGGGGAGGACATGTGTTTTTTACATTTTAATAGGGCTTCGTTGATTTGGATTCAAGCCAAGCAATTTGGATCTGTATGACTAAAACTATTATATCAAATGATCTTGGTACAGAGCAAATTGGGAAATGTGTTGCCCTTATTGGATACATGTCTAAAAACATGAAACAGCTACAGAAAGGCTCTGCTTGAGCAGCTGATGCCTGGCAACACACAGCACAGCCCTGACGTGAAGGAAAAATGTCAGGCAACCAAGCCTCTGTCTTGGTCTGCATCCACACTGGGCTAGTGAGAGGAATGCTGGAAATATGTAGCAATGTCTTGGTAGGAATGCGCAATCTAGCCCTCGTTGGCATGCTTTATCTACATGTGTTGAGAACCCGATTTTCTGCAAATGATGGAGAAATCCAATGTCCATCTGAGATTGCAGGGCAAAGGGTACATGGATCCCATCAGCCGACATCAAAGTAGCTTATATCAAACCGCTAGGAAAATGTCTTGGCCAAGACTGGAAAAAAGCCATCCACGTCAAGCAGAATACAAATGTAACCCTCTGGCACAGCAGCCGCCGAAAAAGTGCCGAAACGGGAAGTCTTTGGATAACATCATCGCTCTTGGCTAAGGGGATGCGGCGCACTAACCGGATCATGAATTTGGCTGTGTGTGGGTGTCTTCTCCCTCTTCTCGCCAGCGTCACAATTTCTATTTAAATAAGCAGCTCATCGTTCGCGTAATGCTTTTTCTTTTTTCTTCTTTCACATTTAGTTATATCTACATTCTAAGAAAAAATGGAGGACGAAGTTGCTGCTGTAAGTAAAGACGCGCTGACAACAGTTGAAACAAGACATGCTGACGGACGTGTTTGCCTCTTTTCTAGTTAGTTATTGATAACGGTTCCGGTATGTGTAAGGCCGGTTTCGCTGGTGATGATGCTCCTCGTGCTGTAAGTATGACAACCATGCCTCGAGCTGGGTCTTTATAAAGAGCAGATGCAGCACCTCGAGCTGCTCGGAAATCATGATGCACATGCTATATTGATACTCGCTTGCGTGCTCTTGTTTCTGGTGCATCCCCTCCCCCTTATTCCATCCTGTGGACGCATGTAGAGTGCAGGTCATCTAACGCCATACGCTTACTAGGTCTTCCCTTCCATCGTCGGTCGTCCCCGTCATCAAGGCGTTATGGTTGGTATGGGTCAAAAGGATTCCTATGTTGGTGATGAAGCACAATCCAAGAGAGGTATTTTGACTCTCCGTTATCCCATCGAGCATGGTATTGTTACCAATTGGGACGACATGGAGAAGATCTGGCACCACACCTTCTACAACGAGCTTCGTGTTGCTCCCGAAGAGCACCCCGTCCTCTTGACTGAGGCTCCCTTGAACCCCAAGTCCAACCGTGAAAAGATGACCCAAATCATGTTTGAAACCTTCAACGCTCCCGCTTTCTATGTTTCCATCCAAGCCGTCTTGTCTCTCTACGCCTCTGGTCGTACCACTGGTATCGTCCTCGATTCCGGCGATGGTGTCACTCACACTGTCCCCATCTACGAAGGCTACTCTCTTCCCCACGCCATCTTGCGTTTGGACATGGCTGGTCGTGATTTGACCGACTACTTGATGCGTATCCTCGCTGAGCGTGGCCACTCCTTCACCACCACTGCCGAGCGTGAAATCGTCCGTGATATCAAGGAGAAGCTCTGTTATGTTGCCCTTGACTTTGAGCAAGAGATGCAGACTGCTGCCCAGTCCTCTGCTCTCGAGAAGTCTTACGAGCTTCCTGACGGTCAAGTCATCACTGTTGGTAACGAGCGGTAAGTTGCAAGATGTGATTGTTGTGTCGGCGAGAGATGGGCGTCTAATTTCATCATGTATAGTTTCCGTGCCCCTGAAGCCCTCTTCCAACCTGGCCTCTTGGGTCTTGAGTCTGCTGGTATCCACGAAACCACCTACAACTCCATCATGAAGTGTGATGTCGATATCCGTAAGGACTTGTACTCCAACATTGTCATGGTAAGTGTGTTGTCTAGAAGAATTCAAATGGAGATGAAATCCGAGCTAAAACTAAATGATTTCATTTAGTCTGGTGGTACTACCATGTATCCTGGTATTGCTGACCGTATGCAAAAGGAGATCACCGCCCTTGCTCCCTCTTCCATGAAGATCAAGATTGTTGCTCCCCCAGAGAGAAAGTACTCTGTCTGGATCGGTGGTTCCATCTTGGCCTCTCTCTCCACCTTCCAACAGATGTGGATCTCCAAGCAAGAATACGACGAATCTGGTCCTTCCATTGTCCACAGAAAGTGCTTCTAAGCTGCTTTCCCGCCGCCCTATTCCACCTACCCTTTATCGCCACCAAATTATTGAAAAAATCAATCTATATCTCTCTCTCGTCAATTCAATTTTTGTAATCAACAACAATAAACATACTATTCATCATATGCCCCCATATGATATTATACATATGCAAATGCTCTCTCGCTCTCTCTTTTTTTTGCTGGATTTTGACATTCATGACATCATGCTGCTGGGTAAACAATGTATAAATCTGATATCATGGCAATGTGCTGATAAAGAAATGAGGCTGCTGTGTAAGAATTTATTCAGTTGAGGATGACAAGTAATTTACAAAAACATGGTGACATAGACTACCAAGGCAGCGAATGACAAGATATAGCCACTCGTCGTGGACTTTGTCATGGGGGCATCAGACTTTGCCTTGGCCTTCTTCTCCTTGATCATGGAAGAAGCCTGGGCGCCAGAAGCAGACGCAGAAGATGCTGGGGCAGCTGGGAGTTGCATGCTCAGCTTGGGCACACCAGCAACATTGGAGGCAGCATTCATCTTGACAGCAGCAGCAGGGGCAACAGCGGCATCAGCGTTGGTGATGGTGTGAGGCTTGTCATCGTTGTTGCAGCCGGCAGCAGTGGCAAACTTGTAGCCCTTCGCCTTGAGTTGCTCAATGACTTTGGGGACTTGATCCACAGATTGCTTGTACAAATCTAAAGAGGGACAGTGAGTTGGCTAGTATGGATTACAAGCAGTTCCTACTTACCGTGTTGCAAACTAATGAATCCAGGATCCTCGTGGAGATTCAAGCCAGTGTCGTTTCCTTGCGCAGCCATTCTGAAAGAGCCCTGGATGACAGACGATACGTTACGCAACATGTAGACATCGTAATCAGTGGGATCCACATTCCAGAGCAAGACCTTGTAACCCATACTCTTCAAAAGACCCTTTACACGAGCATCAGCTTCACCAAAGGGAGGACGGATATAATGGGGCTTGATACCAATGGCCTTTTCAATGGCCTCTTCAGTGGCTCTGACTTCATAGATGATCTCTTCGTTGCTCAGACTCATCAAGTGAGGATGTGAGAAGGTGTGGGATGCAATTTGATGGCCAGACTCGTAGGCACGCTTCAAGACGTCAGGGAATTGCTCCACATGGGCGCCCATCACGCAGAAAGTAGCCTTGACGTCTTCCTTGTCGAGGATATCCAACAACTCGTTGGTGTAATTGCTGGGCCCGTCGTCAAAGGTGAGTGCCCAGTGATGGTCTTGAGGACAGCCGTATATATCTTCTGGTGCTGGTGCATTACCGCAGCTTTCAAAGCATGCGTCGTTGTCGTCGCCATCACAGGTTGAATCAGGACATACACCAGAGCCAACAGCACGGATGGGAAGCTTGGGGACTGAGCCCATGTCAATGCCTTTGAGCCACTCGGCATTCTTGGGTGTCTTGACATTGTCGTAATCGATTTGAGCTTGCACCATGCTAGACATGAGTGCTAAAACAAATGCACTAGAGAGAAATGTCTTGACAATCATGCTGTTTGTGTGTATACGCTATATGGTAGAGATGGGATTGGGGAATAACTGTATGGGGAGAGCACTCAATACATGAACCGGCTTTATATATAGACAATAGCACATGGGATGTTTGTTTGCGATGCTTATATCATCTGTAGCCAGTATCCTAATTCTGCTTCCTGTCAATATATACATAGGAGATTTATTAAGCTTTCTAGTATACGAGGCTAATGTTGACCTTGACCACATGGTTTGAAACAAAACAGAGTTGGCGTAAACCAGAATACCACCAACATGTCAAAAATCATTCCGATCAACACAGTGCATTGTATATTTTAGCTATTAGTTGTTTGATGTAAAGCTTAATGTATGTCATTAAATACACGAATGACCTCATATATAGTATTTGATATCACCGCTTGAGTATTAGACAGATGCTCGGTCTCAAGGCCTGCTTGCTTTGCATATCCAAGCTATTTTGGTATTATTCCTCAAATGTCGTCAAAAAGTATATGCTATAGAGAGCCACATCATACATTGTACCATCCAAATGTATGCTTTTGATAAAAGGCTATCAGTGTAGAACAAGGAGTCTATTAGTGTGCATGGAATATCAATCTCTATTCTACTTGCAATTGATCAGAACAATTGACGATGATCATGTATAAGAATCTTCAAATCAATCTAATCACTCTTTAATATGTGCATTTTTCATTAATACTTGTACATTAAATAACTATGATAAAACTGTATAGAATTACTTTAGAAATAACTTGCAGGTAGCCTTGATAATCTGCTCATTTTTTCTCGAAAGTGATGCAAAAAATCCTGCGTCTGCCAATGCTAACAAAGGCTTCTTGTTTTTTACAACTGTGGCCTTGTCATCCTTAAATATACCAGGTTCAGCTTTCTTAATGGCCACTAGTGCTTCGATGACCAGCTTCCACATTCTAGGTTCTTTGACTATTTCGTTCAAGCCATAGAATGAGTGAACAGCCTCTGCTTGCCAGCGTAACCCTTCTTCATAAATGCTGTTGTCTTGATGATGTCGAGCAGCTTCTTCAAATCAACATCATTTTGGCTTCTTAGGGCAAAGACTCTAAAGACGGCCGATTGGCAAATCATGGACGGACACTCGTTTCCCAAAGGGTGGTCTTCCACACGAAGAGGATTTACGGGAAAGAACCCTAAATCGAAAAAGCTCTTCATGTGGAACGACCATTCCTTACCAGCATGTACCTTGTAATATTGGCGCAGTAGTCGTTCGGAGGACACTGCTTCCGTGGATGTTCTTGCCGTCCAAACTTGATGTGATGATGTGTTTGTTGCATGAGCCATGATTGGGATCAATGGCTTTACAGATGAACCCAAAAAGCAGCTGGACTTTTCCTGGTTGTTGTCAATGACAACTCCACCAACAGCAAGTAGCTCAAGAGCGCCAATGAAGATGGAGATTTCGTAAGACGAAACCCCAAAGTTCGCCTTTTCACGGATTTTGGCAAACGTGTGCTTTTCTACGTGGAGAATGCGATTCGCGCAATCATCTACTTTTTGGCCGAGATGCACAAAAGTATCTACACTAGCGATAAAGATTTAGGTGATGACAAATTCTATGATGCACCCCAAGTACCTTGTCTCGTATCGGTTCACAACTGCATTTGTACCCTCTTTGAGCTTCTTGTCGTCAATTGAGCTTTCTGTCATCTTCTCGTACTTGATGTTTCCCAAACTTTGTCCTTGCTGGAGATAATTGATCACCCGGAAAGGGCAGCTATGCAACGATGATGGCGCCCATTCTTCTAGTAGACCGTCTTCCATTTCAACAATGAGTTTGATCCCACTAGATCTCGTTTTTTTTTTCTAATCCATTTTTCCAGCTGATAGCATTTTCCTCAGGAACATGGATTACAATTAGGCCATTGCTTCTATAGGTGTACTTGCTGTCCAAATTTGCTGTGATGCTGTGTTCGTTGCGTGAGTCATGATTGGGATCAGTGGCTTGATGGATGGGCCCAAAAAGCAGCTGGAATCTTCCTGGTTGTCAATGGCCATTCCACCAACAGCTATCAGTTCAAGAGCGCCAATGAAGATGGAAATCTCGTATGATGAGACGCCAAAGTTTGCCTTCTCGCGGATTTTTGCAAATACGTGATTTGATTTTGATAACATTCGGTTGGCACAATCGTCAGCCTCGTGTCCAAGATGCACAAAAGCATCTAGGCTGGTGACAATGACTTTACCAACGTCAAACTCGATGACACACCCTAAATATCCTTTGGCGTATCGCATCACTGTTGCATCCGTCTCTTTTTTCAGCTCCTCGTCGTCGATTGGGCTGTCTACCATCTTCTCGTACTTGATTTTTTGTAGAACTGCATCTTGTATGAAATGGCTGCTCACTTCGGAAGGTCCACTATTCAACAATGGCACCCATTCTTGTAATAAAAGGTCTTCTGATTTGATGACAATCTTGATGGCGGCAGACTTCTCTTTCTTCAATCCATTCTTCCAGTTGATGGCGTTCTCTTCGGGAACATGAATTTCGATTGCGGTTGGCACAATCATCAACTTCATGCCCTAGATGCACAAAAGTATCTACAGTAGTGATAAAGATTTAGGCGATGCCAAATTCTATGGAGTACCCTAAATACCTTGTATCGTATCGCTTCACAGTTCCATCCGCATCTTGTTTGATCTCCTCGTCGTCGGTTGAGCTTTCAATCATCTTCTCATATTTGATGCTTTGCCTATTAATAAGGCTACAACAAAGTATTGTACGCTACCATGTCGAGTAACGCAAGACGATGTAGTAAAGTTTTTTGCTTTTTCTGTGTTAAAACAAAGTGTAGTATAAAGAGAAAAGAAAGGATGAAGAAAGCCTTACGGGGAGGGGGAAAGCATTTAATCAGCAATTTTACATCATGTGCAGCTAAAATATTCATAATAATGATCGATGTTCCGTCTTCCGAGATGCAAAATTCTTGGCTCTTGATTTGAATGTGCATGATTTGTGGTACAAAAACCATGTAAATGACTCTTATTATCCAACTGAATAAACAATTCATGATGAATACAAACAAAGAGTGAGGCTGGACGAGAACCTTTTCTCTCGCATTTTATCATGGTTCTTCAAAGGTGAAGACGGCGTTTGCATTATCACATTGCTCAAGAAGATGGTGCAGACAGATGACAAGGAAGGCAGGCCAACACCGAAAGTGGTGCCTCCAGTTGCTAGCATGGCCCGCCGAATTAAAAAGTTGAAAGGCTATCACGATCTGTAAAAGAAATAAGAGTTTCCCCCTTTCTTTATTCGATATTCATGCTTGGTACATTTGCTTCGGTAGAGAAACAAGTGATTGGACAGGGAACATGTGTTGCGTATAAAACCTACTCGAAATCGCATGGACAGCTTGTTTTTCGACACTACAAGCGAGAACTGTGGGCGCTAAAGGAGTTGGCAGTCGCTACCAGAGAAGACTCGGTTCAAAACCATGTAACTGGCACTATGTCGATATCAAATACAACAAGAGATGCTAACTCGTTTAATTTTTCCAGATTGTGCAGCTCATGGATCATCAGGAATCAGCCAACAGTTACCATCTGATATTCCCCTTTTACAACGAGACATTAGCAGTGAAAATGACCCACTGCACCAAAGATCCACAACTGGCGCATCATTTTCTGGAGCAGATATCACAGGGCTTGCAGTACATGCATCAGCATGGCATCATTCATTGCGACTTGAGTCCAAGCAACATTTTGATAGACAGTAGCACAGGTTGCATGCTTATCTGCGATTTCGGGTGTGCTCATTCAGACGCAGGCCTCGATCAAGATGGTAGCCCATTGGCAGAAGAAGAGATTGGCACAAGGTACTGGCTGGACATGCTCAAAGATGTAGCAGCACATAACTAATGGTTGAGAAAAGATACTACAAAGCACCAGAGCATCTGTTTGGATCTAGAGTATATACACCAGCGACGGATGTGTGGTCAATGGGCGCAATTTTCTCAGAAATACTGATGGGGTACCCGCTATTCAATGGCGAGAGCGATATTGAGCAAATTGGTAGGTTTGTGTTTCGATTAGGGAAGCCATCTTTGCAAGTTCAGACTGAGGTAGGCGGCATGATGGTGCGTTAAAGTATCCATGGCTCATTCTGCTTTTGGGTATAGGAGATGACCAACTACCCTGATGCCAACAAGCTGATATTCTTTGATGACAATGACTCTGACATGGAGGACTATTCAGACGATGAGAGCGAGAGCGAGTTTGTGAATATTCGAATGTCTCTGGCTGCTATTCTGGAGCAGGAAAATGTGGCCCAGATGGATAGAACTATCATAACCAACACCTTGACATGGTCCATCAAAGAAAGATTGACTCTACCTCGTTTAAACACTCTACTTTATTCATAAAATACAAACAAAACAACCCTTTTTTAGTTCTGATAATGGTATATAGTTGATACAATGGCGACATGACATTTATCGTCTTGCTGCATAGTTTCTGATCTGTTCGGATTTGCTCAACGCTCTGATGTGTCAATGATAAGTAAAGGATACCTGCTTATATGACACTATATGAAACGTACCTCTTTCTCGTGATGGGAGGTGGCGCCAACAGATTGTTGCTATCCTTTTTGGCAGGAGTGGTAACTTCAACTTCATCCGATTCATCTTCATCATCCGAGCGAACATCAGTGATACCCGTATTACTGACCAATCGATACACCACTTTGCAAATCATTAGGGTCCAGAATATAATCAATATATACAAACCCGACATTAAGATCAATATGATGTACTTGACAAAGTGAGGGAACCAGAATCCATTCACAGGATCCAGTTTGAATTGAGGCACATATACGTCTGGTTCAGTGTAGGTTGAATAGATGATGCGTCCATAGTAGTAGACTCGAGTGTACATCCAAGAAATGACCATGGCCAGAAATGTGGCATCGCAAATCAAGCCGTAGCCAAGGTAATGCAAGGTTTTTGCCAGCTAACGCATAGTGTCAGCCTCTGGTACTCTTTTCTTCATAACCCATTCCATACTTACACATAGCAGCACATCAGGCAGATCCATACTCACAAACACAGCGTTGCCCACACCCGTGAAATTACAGCAGTAGCTCAAACTGATCAAAAGCAGAGTATTGATGTGGTGAATCATGTATTCAGTGTAGTCCTTTCTAGGTGCCTCGATTTGAAGAACAAATGGCTGTTGAATCCAAAAAGCAAACTGGAGCAAATAGTAGTATTTGAAGTAGCCCTTCAATTCCCAAACAGGATAATTGCGCCAAAAGTACGATGTGTCATTCCATGTGGGTGAATTGTAGAATATAGCCTATCACATGTGTTGTCATTAGCAAGGCTTCTCAACAAAAAAGTACAGCCTCTTACCAAACCGCTACAAAAGCTAATGGAGTAGTAAATAACCAGCCAACTCTGCTCTGCAAAACGAAGCTTCTTTCCTCGAGGCACTTTGAGATGCACAGACATTGGCTTCAGCACGTATTCCATGGCAGCCGCCCGTAAGAATGTAAAGACCAAAAAGTAAAAGAACAGAAATGCGATATCCCACAGACTCTTTTTGTACAAACCATTAGGCAGCCTGCCTGATATGTAGATGAATTTGTCGCATAGGTCTAAATGCAGAAAATGGCCTATGAGGATGGGCAGAATGATTTTGACAGGAATATCTGTCTATGCATGTCAGCCATGTTGCACATCTGCTGCCAAAAAGAGCTCATCAACCTACCGATTTGATGTCGATTGAAGAAATCTGCCAATTTCCTATCGCTTGCTACGACACAAGAATCCGACATTTTGTTTATATATATATAAATACTAGCAAAAGAGAGAGAGAGAGAGAAGAAAAAGAAAGATGCAGTGAATCAAAATGTCAAACCCTCCTCATGTGGGATTTTGAGTATCCGCATTGCGTCAAAACTTACGATAATGAAAACCCCCATAGCAATCAAAGTCAATCTCTTTTGCAATTCATAATAGATTGTATACTGCTAATGGCATATATAAGCAATGCCGATGTGTAATGTGTATATGAGCTTTACAATGTATATCTCATGTCACTGAAAAAGACGCATGAATACTGAGTTTTTAGCATGAATGACATCAAGATTGAACCTGCAACCAATGCTAAATACAATGGACATGCATTTCTGATAAGGAATATAGATCATTTGTTTAGCCAAGCTACTACAGTGTACGTGGAATATTCGTCTTGATTTGAATATCTTGGATTTTACGGTATTGCACACCGTAATTTCTATATGATCAACTAACTATAACGCTGTTCCAAATCAAGCAATGCTGCTGTATACTCAGTTTTGCATTGAGAGCTATACAGCAGATATCGATGGAAGCCTTTCAGTGAGAGAGAGACCAAAGGAGATGCTAGTATCTGAATCAAAGCATGAAATATGTACAATGTCAACAAAGAACATTAAATGCAATCATTGACATTCAATGAAGGGTCTATCTCGGGATGTCAAACCTCAAATTTTTATGAAACAGATGGTTTAGTTCCCCCCCCCCAAATACCCAGAAATTGACGCCCTTGGAAGCAGAATCGTATCATTTTATCTTTCAATGTACAGTATATTCAAAGATTACGTACGCCACAGGGTGAGTGAATAGAATACAGAGCGCTTGTTTGCCTCCAAACTCTAATTCTGAATATCATCTGTTACCAAAGCCGCTAATCATCTTGATTACAGCATCTTGAAATTGACGTGTACGCTTGTGTATGTTGCTATAGACAAAGAAGCAAGCGGCTTTATGGATGTCAATACCACTGGAACACAGTAATTGTAATCGGTGTTCGTCTCTGTTTCTTGTGCAAGACCATTCTTTGATAGATCGAAATTAAGCCTGTGATTCCGTAGTCTATAATACCAAGAGGACATAATGGTATTTGAAACTGCCACGTTATTAAACTGCCACAGATCGTATGACAAGTTGGCCCAATAAGCATTGCATTGGTCCCCAACAGCCAATCAAACGCATCCCAATCTGAAGGGGATGTTGGCATCCAATGTTGATCAAAGATACACACACCTAAAATCATGCACAGTTTTGGGTTACACCTTGATTTTAGGTAACCATTCGTCTATAATTCAGGACATTTTGAAGCCATTGAATAGGCCAACATATGCGAAAGGGATGATACATTGCTTGTAAATGTCGGTTGCAGTAGTGCATGAAGAAGCCTCAGTGAGCAGTCTACCATTGTATTGAATCAGCACGGACAATACCTGCTGATTCCGATAAGAAATAGGAACAAGAAATACCCCCAACATCAGTGGTTTTCAACGGAATCTCAAACATGAAACTGTTAAATAAAAAGATGAACATGTCAAGCATCTTGTCTATCCTCGCTTATTCTTCTCATCATCACAATAAACACACACATGGCTGATTTCACAGATTCTCTCATCAAGAACATTGGCGTTCACTCATCTTCTCCCGTCATGACATCTGTCAATATGGGCCAATTGGGTGAAAAGCTTCGTCAAGCTCGCACAACAACTCTTGCTTCCCTATCTCAAGCTCTCTCAAAGAAGCCTGAAGCTACCACTGCTCCCACTGTCGTAAATGATACAGCCACCATGCAGCTCCCTGCTTCGGAAAAGGCCACTGGTCAGTTAGAGATCAATGTGGTCGAAGCTCGCAATCTGACCATTGCCGATGCTCGCAAAGCCGATACCTACTGCATTGTTCATTACGAAGGCAACACTACATCTACGCTTGATAAGGTGGATGATGGCATCTTGCCCAGCACGCCTTTGGTGATGGAATCTCAAGTCGATAGTGGTGCATTCAAGGCATTTGAAATCATGATGAGCGCCAGTTCTCCCAAGTGGATGCATCGTGTCAATTTGTAAGTTGCAGTTCATGTCAAGCAAAGCTCCCTTGCTAATCATTGGCTTTATATAGCGATGTAACTGCTGGCAACAAGGAGATCACTGTGTTTGTCTATGACAGAGGTAACAAGCTGCCTAATGGTCAAGACCGCTTCCTGGGCATGTCCAGCATTGTCCCCAACTTGGTCAGCAAAAAGACGGTCGAGTTGATCTTTCCCCTCCATGGCCGTCCTGACGATGACCAAGAAGTTACTGGCGATGTTCGTCTTCAGGTTACTTTTATCGACACTAAAAAGGTAATTTTATATTAGCATGACTCTTGACAGCTGATGTCTGACATTTCAAACCCTTATATTCAAGGCTAATCTCAAGCCAGAGGATTTCCGCATTGTGCGTATGATTGGCCAAGGCTCCGTGGGTAAAGTATACGAGGTGATCAAACGTGATTCTGGCCGTACCTATGCCATGAAGGTGCTCTCCAAGCGTCTCTTGTTGGCCGAGAATGAGGTGGACACTGCCTTCAACGAGCGTAATGTACTGGTTCAGTCTCTCTCTAGCCCTTTTATTGCCAACCTCAAGTACAGCTTCCAGACAGCCAACCATCTCTTCTTGGTCATGGACTACTTTCCTGGTGGTGAACTGTTTGACTTTTTGGAGCGCGAGCGTTGCTTGAGCGAGAAGCGCTGTCAATTCTTTGCTGCAGAGATTGTGTGTGCCTTTGACAACATCCATGCTCGCAACATTGTCTACCGCAACTTGAAGCCTGAAAGCATCTTGCTGGACGCACATGGACACATTGCCTTGACTGACTTTGGGCTGTGCAAGCAGCTAAAGAACAAGATGGACCTGATTCAAGGTGTGCCCCAAGACATCACACAAGAATACCTCGCCCCTGAAATGGTGATGCAAAAGCCCTATGGCATGGCCTCTGACTGGTGGAGCCTCGGTGTCCTGATGTTTGAACTGCTGACTGGATCTCCTCCTTTTCATTCGGTTGACGAAGGTGAATTGTTTAGACAAATTCTCGAAGCTCCCATCAAGTTCCCTGCTGGCGGTTGCATTACTCAAGAAGCCAAGAATTTCATCTGCCAACTGCTCGAGCGTAATCCTGCCAAGCGTTTGGGTTCCAATGGCGATGTAGCTCAGGTCAAGGCGCACCCCTTCTTTAAGGATCTGAACTGGGATGTCGTGTACAAGAAGCAGATGCAGCTTCCCTTTGTGCCCGAGGTAGAAGAGCAGCTCCGTGAAGAAGCCATTGCTGCTGCTGCTGCCATCAGCATTCCCATGGCCAACAAGACCGAGTCTACCAACGCCCACATCATGCCTGTGGCCGACCAATCCAAGTTCAAGGGATTCAGCTATATCCGTGAGGATGTCATGGCAAAGAGGGGTGAGCATCGTCTGGGCATCAATCCCGAGGACGAAGATCCCGAAGTTGATTTCTGGTTTAGACAGTAGACACAAACATTCTACACATTTGTACATATAACACTAATTAGCCCCACTCTCTCATTTCAATAATAAAGCACATGTATTTGTTCATATACCAAAAAAAAACTATAAATGTCGCCGAGCCCAATTTCTTTCTTGTTGCGTTGTTTGTGAAACGATGCTGCATATTGAATCTCTGCCAATGCCATCGCTCCGTTGGCTGCTACTGCAAGGGTCAAGCACCTTTTTATACACACATTCTATGCCCAACATGATGTGAGAACAGTGGGAAGAGGATTCTCCGATGCAATTGTTCGTCATTGTAAAATATGACACCACTTACCGCTCTTTTTTCACTTTATCTTTACTCTGCCTAAGAACATTGGCAAGCAAAAAGATGCCAGACAGCAAGCCAAATCCAGACGTGCCCACAGTAGCCATCAACAATGTGCCCATCACAAGCTCCATTCCATTGACCACAGAAGAGCCTGTCCGCAGACCGTGGCTCAAGACAGAGCTCCAGGAGCTCAACAGCGAGGCAGAGACATATCCCGAAGACGCCAACGTAGCTGATGAGGACGACGACACATCCAATACGTCCGACACTGCCGACAGCGACGACGAGGATTCCATCACGGGCCAAAACAAGATCAAGAACATCATTGCTGCCGAAAAGGAGGACGAGAGCGCAGGAGAAGAGATTGTCCAAGAGCCAGAGCAGCAGCAAGACGACTTCAAGGGAGGCGATATGATGGCGTATCTGTCTCGTGAAATGAGCGAATACCAAGAGAAACAAGACGACATGACAAATGAATACGAGCGAAAGGTGCGTCAGGCAGAGACAGAAGACGATTTGCTACAAGCATCCGATCCAGACCTCCTGCGTCGCACCGAGAGCAATCGACACATTCCTTACGAAGAGGTGGTGCAGCCGCCCAAGCGGTCCGACACGATACACGGCCAGAGCGATCAAACACAGAGAGACTTGCTTGTGTTTTCAGACAATCCAACTGTCATTGAGGAACCTACCAGGTTGCGTGTAGTACAATATTACGGAGCAGGAAAGAGCGGCGTGTTACCTGCTGTGTACCGGTCAAAGCGCAAGCCAAGATCGTACCTGGTAGCGTGCGACTTTAGCAAAGAGAGTCTCTATGCCATTGAATGGACCATGGGTACCATGATGCGCGATGGAGATGAACTGCATGTAGCCACGGTAGCGAATCGAGACGACAATCCAGACGTGGTGAAAGCAACTGGTTTGGATCCCATGGGAGAGGTATGTTCTACGTGTGTGTTGAGTCTAGCTTATACTGACTTTGTGCGTCCTAGTTGCACGCGACATCAGAGGCACTGACAACAGAAGCAAAGAAACTACTGGGGCAAATGATGCTGTTCAATATCAAATTGGTGACTCATGTCATGATTGGACGTGTAAAAGACGCGCTAAAGTCTCTGGTAAGCAGCAACGGAGAGAGTCCAGCTTGATGCGTGAATCTGACAGCTGTGTGTACATGTAGACCCGAGAGCACAACTATACAATGCTGGTGTGTGGCAGTCGTGGACGAGGCTCAGTGAGAACGTATGTTGACATGGACGCTAACCAGAGGATGACTATGGCTGACGTTGATGTTATATAGATTGTTGATGGGATCCGTGTCTACCTATTTGGTGCATAAATCACCCGTGCCAGTTGCTGTCATTCGTAGACAAAAGAAAAAGAAGAGAGTCAAGCATCAGATCGTAGAGGCACATTCATTGAGTGAAAGTAAGTTGGCCGTGGTGTAATGTATGTATACAAACAGCTACTCATGCCTTGTGGATTTGCAGGTGTCAAGTCGGGTCATTTGCATGTCGATGAATTGAGCTAATCACTGTCATTGGTATTTATAGCAATAAACTGTCAATTGTACCATTCAGAGAGGTTGTATCATGATTTAAAGTAGCAACGAGGAGCTGTAATCCACTCACCGATCGACCCTTTGTTCTAAGGTTATTACTACCATCGAAATTACTATTTGCACCATTTTCAAAATGACCTTTTTCAAATAATTGTCGAGTTTATTTAAACCAAAGCGTTATTTAATTAACAACATGTCGTTTCCAATAGTAAGAAAAGGTTTTGAAAGAGTTAGGCAGGAGGTGTCCCATCTTTGCTTATCTGCCAAATGTCACAATACCAATCAATTGGGTAGTAATTCGATGCTTGGAGGTGAGCCTCAACGCTGAATTGTAAGTCCTGGTATTTGCCTTGAGCTCCTTTGCCTCTGCTGGTATGTGTCTCAAAGGAGCACGCATAGCTTGACCATTTACACAAAACACTTGAAATTGAGGCAATGTCAAACTCAATCCAAGCTTTCTGCGTGTCCTTCTTGTGCGCACAATGTACTATGTTGCTAGATGATAAACTACAGACCATCAGAACAGATGTTAATAAGCCCAATGTTCAGTGAGCAGCCCTCAAATGTATTTACCACTGTAAAATCAAGAGTTTAAATCGCTTATATCTCGCCAAAAAAGCGCAATCTCGGTCTCAAAACAAGTGCCATCGTGTTCTACGACCTGACATTAGGCTATGGATCACTTTTCAGCAACTTTTTGGGGATCGA
>JAXQGS010000148.1:0-28513 GCA_037040325.1 Mucor sp. M7501 | reverse complement strand
CAATTGAGAGTGAAAATGACACATTTTATCATATAAAAATGTAACTCTGAAAGAGTTACACTAGTGTGTAAAGGCTGGCAAAATTTTCAAAAAATCGATGATCAACTCGGTCCCCAAAAAATTGCTGAAAAGTGATTCATGACCTAATGTCAGGTCGTAGAACACGATGGCACCTGTTTTAAGGCCGAGATCATGCTTTGTTGGCGAGATACAAGCGATTTAAACTCTTGATTTCACAGTGGTAAATACATTTGAGGGCTGCTCACTGAACATTGCGCTTATTAACATTCGATTTGATGGTCTGTAGTGTATCACCTAGCAAAACAGTGCAATGTTAAACTCTTTGTCCATTGAAAAGCACGAAATTTTTGGAGATGAATAGTGATTATTTATTAAAATTACGGAATATGTAAGAAGGTAGTAGAGGAATACAAATTAAGTAGAAGGCTATATACATACACAGACATTTATGCTGTTAAATCTGCTGGAATGTTTCGAGAATAAGAGTTTGCTGGATCCGGATTACAATACACATGATATGGGATTTTGAGATCCACTAAATCAGCTCTCGCGCGATGTGTCCATTCAATGCGATCTGCTGGAGTGAAGGCATATTTACCAAGCATCGCCCAGTAATAAGCTTTCAAAAACCTGATTTCTTGAATAAAACGCATTTCGAGCACACCATGCTGCAACACCATGAACCCTTCCACAGTTCTTCCCGTGCTAATGTAGGGCAATGCTCGTGCGAGATACAAACAGGGTTGGGTAAACTCCCAAAACTTGACCTGCTGAAAGGCATGATTGATTCTGGATACACCAAGAATAAAGCGATCATAGTTCTTGGAGTCTCCTGATGACACAAAATCAACTTGCTCATCTTCAATCAAACAGTACATGCCCATGGTGGCAAAGATCAGGCCGAAAATGGGGAAAATATTGGGCGTCACGGTCAGCAGCGGCAAGATGGCCACCAGGCTTCGAGTGTGTCGGCGGGCGTACTCGTAATTGCGGGTTCTAGCATAGTAGCAGAGAAGGGTGCCGTGGATAGCAATGCGGTTGTAGTCTGCAGATTGCTTCAAATGCGTCTCCAAAAGCGCGACAAAGGGCTCGCATTCACGCAGGCGATCCATGATGAGCGCATTGCCAATGTTGTATACACCCAGCCAAATCTCTGCCTCAAAATCACAATTGCTGTGGGCAGTATTGGCCATTTGCTTCAGCAGCACCAAATCGTCAGGCGAGTTGTCCAGAGTGCCCTCAAAGATACGCATAGTAATTACGAGACCCACGGATCGATAAAAGGCTTGACAGTCAGTCACCACGCCCAGCGTCTTGACAGCGTCGATGGATTGGTATAGTAAGTCTCTTGCGTTCCTGAACTTGCCGGCAGCAAAACACAGGTGGGAGCAGATGGTCAGTGTATCTGCATCGTTCTTCTCGTCCATGTATCGAAGCGCTTTGGTGATATAAAAGATACTTTGTTCCTTTTCATCATTGAGCCAGCTCAGCAATGAGTTTCGTGCTAGAAACAAGGTATAATTGGGACCCACTTCGTTCAGGCGCTCGCAGGCATTGAGGCCCACGAGACACGTATACACAAACTTGCGCCCCTTTCCCGTGTAAAAGTAAATGTTGGACAGTTGCGCCATGATCTCCACCACCCTTTTTCCAATCTCCTTCTTGATGTCCTTCTTGTCAAACTTGCGGAACACGGGCAGCTTGCGATGTCTGTATTGCGCTAAGCGGTTCATCCAAAACTTGAACAGAAACTCTGGCTCGCTTTGAGGCCACGGCTCTCCCAAACACTCTAGCGCGTGATACAAGAAACGCTCGCCTTCCTTGAGCTTTGTGCGCATCGTAAAGCACATGCCTAGTCGCCGGTAAATGTCGCTCTGGTGAATGCGGCCAAACTGGGCAGCCAGGTCTGGATTGCCGTCCAAGATTTTGACGATTCTCTCCAAGTTTCCAGTCGCTTCAGGCAGCAAGTATGATTTGATGTTGAGATCTGCTAATGCCTCCAGGTAATACAGCTGTTTATCCAGCCAGTCTGTTTGCAAGTAGTGCCGAGTGACCTTTGAAAGCAGATCTGTGTAGTTTTCCCGTGTCAACTGGCTCTCGTAGTATTTGGCCAACAGACGGTGCAACAAGATGCGCGTTTCATACGACACCATGTCGTAGATGCTCTGAGGAATCGTAATGTGAGCAAATGTGTAGTAGTCGCCATGCGCGCCCAGGATACTGTCGTCTGTTCTTTGTATAAAGTGGTAAGAGTCGTACTTTTCAATCTTTTCTCGCGCTTCGTCTTGGTTGGCACGCTTGAAATCCGTGTTGTTCTCCTTGAGCACAGACTGCACTTCTTCAATGGTGAAATACTGGTCCAAACAACTCGCCACTGTCAGAAACTCTTGGAAACTCCCTTCCAGTCGGTCAAACTGCATCTTGATGATACGCTTATAGTCGAAATTACCGAGCAAGTCCTCCAGATCAAAGCGATTGCTGCTGGGCACCAAGACACTCTCCACCACTGTGACATGGTTGAAGTCTTTGAGGACCAAAGCCATGTTTCTGCAATGCGCATTAGTCTTTTGCCATGCCATCTTGCATGCTCCAACTTACTTGACAAAGAGCGGATTTCCTGCAGTGCGTTTTTGAATGACTCTAACAATCTCAGGACTCACGCTGGTGACGCCAGCAGTCTGGAATGTTTGCAAGATGATCTCTCCAATCTCTGTTGCTCCCAAGCCGTTCAAATCAATCTCTTCAGAGTATCCAGTCTCTCGAAAATCGTTGATAAAGGTGACATTGTAATCTTTGACAGGACGGGTTGCCAACACCAGCAACACACGCTGGCAATGTTCATGAATGTGCTGCAGCAAACGAATGGAAGCAGAGTCAGCCCCTAAAGAAAGGCGTCAGTGCACTGTCACTAGCAATGGATGCTCGCTCGCTCACTTACATTGCACGTCGTCTGATATAAACACAAGACCAACATGTTCAGACACATGTCGAATCATACGAGTAATGACACCTGTCAGCAGAATGTCTCTGCCACGGCCATCCAAGCGCTGAGTGTATCGATTGTCTGGCAAATCGGCGAGTGCTGCAAAAATCACCTTGAACAAGGGCAGGAGGCCATCCTCTTCGCCGCAGATGGAAAGACAGCGGGTGATGAGTTCTGTGATTTCATTCGAATTCTCCGGATGTTGCGTTTCGGGTTCCAGCACAGCAGAGTGTCGTGAGACGTTGGAGAAGGTTGACATTCGGCGCACCATGTCGGCATGTTGGTTGTTATTGCTACTGTTGTCTTTGGTGGTTGTGGTGGGCGATGGCAGCACCGATGATGTGGATGATGCCACGGATGGTTCGCCATTTGAGTAAGAGTGGGCCGAATCGATATGAATGCCTCCTGAACCACTCAGGTAGCGGACCTTTCGCTTGGTGTTTTGCGGTACCTGATCTGAATCAATGATTTCAAATAATGCCAATAAAATGTTCTTGACGAGGTAGTATTTGGAGCTCTTTTCGACTAGATGATCTCGACGTGAGTATTGATAATAGCTTGTCCATATCCCTTCTTACCTTCAGTGGAAGACGACCAGCAGCAGTTGGTGCTGCGAGACGTGATCTTTTTACTAAGAGCATGGCAAAAGAAACTCTTGCCAACGCCTGAGGGGCCAGAGATGATGAGTAGATGGTGGTTTGGTGCTTCTCCCCATTCATCTACAAATTCGGTAGCAGCGCCCATTTCTGATTTGTAGCCGATGAAATCAGAGTTCTTTTCTTGGCTCTGTGTGGAGATGCGCTTGGACTTGACAGCCGCAAATCGCAGAATACCGTAGATGGGCACAGGCTTCACTTTGCCCTTGACAAACTTTTCTCCGTAATCCTCGAAATCGCACGCTCTTCCAATCTGCTGCTTTGTTGCAAAATCGCAGACAATGTGTTTCTTGGAAAAAGGGAATTTCAGCATTCGCACGGCCAGGATGATGGTGTCACCGGCAATCGCAGGATCTCGTCTGTAGGGATTGCCTTGGGGTAAGACAGAGTTGAAAATAATACCAGTCGAGAGAGAGATGGCGAAATCATCCAGGAATTCCGTAAAACTCTCTCGCAAGTCAATGGCTGCCTTTGCCGCAAACACTGCTTCTCTTTCGTGGGATAAGGGTGGGAGACCAAATACAGCCAACAGAGTAGCACCTGTAGACTCGAATGTGAACAAGCGTCTTCTAGAGTGTCACATTGTATGGATGGGCCTACCTTTGTCGTCGACTGCAAACTGCTGCAAAATACCTACACCCCTGTGTCAGTACGCGGACATCCTTTAGCTCCCATCCACTCTACTACCTTCGTATTTCACCAGTGTTTGGATGGTTGAAAATGTTGCCTTTTGTGCAATCTTCATTCCCTCTGGTGTCGCCACATTCAATTTGCCCAAGCTGATAAACATGATGGTTGCATCTCTGAATTGAGCAGGGAAGTTGTCGTCAGGACTGTGCTGCAGTCTGTACAAAGCGCTGCGGTTGATGTATTTGAGGTAGTTGGGGTTGGGATCAGATGACAATTCCAAATAAGATGTGTCTCGCGTACGGGGTATCAATGGCTCAATGTTGAGAGTGGCTGCGCGGGTCATTAGCCCAGGTCTTTCTGCCAGATAGTTGGCATACAGTCCTCCGCTTTTACTCGATGTGTGCTGATGGCGTCCGCTCTTCTTTGGCGTGGCAGCGTCAGAACTCTTTACCACAAAGAACTGGTCTCTTTTTTCGTATGATAGGCTCATGGTTTGGTTCTGAAAGAGTTTGAAGGCTTCTGGTGTGATGCTCATTTCGCCAGCTTTTGCAGCTGATAAAGCGTCTTCTAGCGATTCCACGGCTGGTCCACAAATTGCGTATTCCAATCTTCCAGTGTACTCCAACGTCGAACTTACAGTATTCTCGGTGCCATTGGGGCTCATGTAGGAAAATCGCTTTTGCTTCTTGGTCAGGTCGTTTGGCGTCGCTTTCATATCGCCCAGTATAACATTGGTGATTTCTCCACAGGACAGTGCTATGTGTAACTCTAAATCGATGGCATCAGGCTCTCCCTTGGTCGTTTCACTTGTATCACTTTGTCTTCGGGTTGCATAAACTCTGTTTTGTCTGCTTTTCCCAAACAATGCTGGTATACAATTCCAGAAATTGAACGCTGTTGAATACTCCTCTGCATAGCTGTGATCCAGGTCCAGCACAGAGGACATGTGCAGGCTGTCTCGAGACACGGAGCCCTCGCTGTCGGTGGACTGCCCACTGGCATCAAACAAAAAGAACCGCTGATTGTTACCCTGGATCCCTCGTCGATCAATTTCCCCTGTGAGCGATGATCTGTGCTTTGATCTCTCCTCGGCTGTCAGATAGACTCGATAGTGTGATTGTCTGGCGAGTAGCTGGAGTCCACATTCTACTGCTCGGCGCACGAGTAGGTTCTTTTGACGGGCTGATTTCTCTTTGCCCGAATCGTCTGCGTATACATCGTCCTCGTCCTCAAAGTTATTCGGCTGAAAGCTAACGAGCACAGCATCGCCGAGAAACTACAGCCTGTTTAGCCATGTCGCTTATGGCCCTTGATCCTCGAAACCTACCTTGACTACATCACCGCCGAAATGCTCAATAATCTCGATGCACTATTTTTGGGGTATTAGCTTAATTGACTAATTATTGCTGACTGCATGATATCATACCTCTCCCATGTAAGCACCAATTTCGAGGGCAATAGCTTCGGCACCAGAATCTCCTTTCTCGGCAGCGATGGTGGTTAACTATGAATAAGTGGTGAGAGATGTGGACATATTGTACGATTGGTGTTGTATACGAAATCTTACAGCACTGAAACCTAAAACCCAAAAATTCGGTCAATGATCATGGCAAGGCAAGCGCACTACATGCTGACTTACCAACGATATCAACCATAAGAACGACACCAAACTGAGATTGGCTGTAGGGAATCTTTAGCTGCTCCTGACGAGCATGTAAAGACCTTACATACTAGGCAAAATTCAGAGTTGAGTTTGAAGCATTGAACCGACATGTGGGGGGGGGGAGCGACAGCTTACTTTAGCAATGTATGGAGCAATGTTTAGCATCGAAAGCTTGCCTCAAAGAGTGAAAAATCTCGAATGGGTTTCGACTGATTTATAGTGTCTTGTCAGTGTTTTTTGTGTGTAGAGCAAGAGCTTTTTTCAGAAAAAAAAAATACAAGAAGAAAAAAGAAGAGTAAGATGTTTTAGGTTGAGCTCAGCTTTATTCCATAATTACCAGAGGATTAAAAAAAAAAAAGATGGTGCCACCAAACACATGTTGGAAACAGTGGTAATCAGGTCTGAGGTGACGTGCAAATGATGCTTTTTATAGGCCACATCAGGATTCAAACCAGCAAAATTAATCATCTCTATACTGCTCTACGTCTATATTCAGCAAGCATGTCAATATTCCCTTTAAATTCAGATGGCAACTGCGTTGTAGCTATAACGTTATTTGCTGGAGCATCAAATCAGGGGCTGATATGCTCACTACAATCAATGATCCATGATCCATCTTGTCAAATCATCAGCACAACAGGCGTCTATAGCTAGCATAGGAAGCGACTACAATCCACATTCAAGACGATACTAGTGCCGCTTTCATAAGAGCATATCAGATATGTATTGAGCAAGAATATAAGTAACCTAAAAGACGATGCTTTTGGTTGGCGATCACTTTTGATAGTAGTAATATTTGACATTGACTGATCCAGCAACCCTCAAATGCCTTTCTTTTCGCATAAGAAACATGCAGGTTTGCATGAATCTGAGGATCTAGCTTTTCTAAGATGCTCCACGTCTTTGTCAATACAGACAATTCCTATACAGGCCTACATTATATACGTGGATTGCCTCGTATATGTCAATATGTAATGAGCTAATCACTGCAATATCATACGCATTCAAGCCGTGTTTTCTTGTGCTAGTAGAGACCGTTCTAGCGCGCCAAATAAATGCCAAACAGTTGCTTTGATCTGCCTAGCAGCTACCTATAATTATTCCCTAATTATTATGCCTCATTATAGTGCTGCTTCAATGTGTGAATTCGTTATATTAAGTCTCTATTTAAAGTAATAAGAATAATATTTATTCATCTGCTAGATTGCAGTTAAAATAAATGTATTGTATGGTAGTGTAATGACATCCGTAGCATTGACGCCGATTACTGTACATACAGCTTGCTGAACTACATATTTATACATCGCTTTCACGAATGACTAGACGCTTACCAATCTTGCGACCCAATCTTGTGGGAGACATGCCACTATCACTTGTGGTAGTAGGTGAACCAGCACCATCAGACAACGTGTGATCGCTTGTAGCAGGCTCATAGCCATTATCAAAGTAGCTGTAGCCATCATTTTGCAATTGATATGCCTGCTCCTCAAGAGCAAGGATACGTTGACGTTGGGAGACACCACCAGGGTACTTTTCCTTTAGCAACATGGTCTTGACGTCGGTCAAGAACTTTTTCAATGTTTGCAAGAAACGTTCTGTTTGACGATGCTTGGAAGAGGCAACAAACTAGAGGGAGCAAATGTGTTAGCTAGTATACTTTAACTGGTTCTATTATATAGCCATAACCTACCGAGATGCGATCTTCTTTGATAATGTAACCAATGCCAAACCCATTAGAGACTGCAGGACCAAAGCCAAATAGACGCAGAGCAGGGTTGCCACAGTTGGATGTACTAATGACAGTATGGTTCAAAGTCTTCCAACCACCATCTGTAAAGATCTGAGGCTTCTTTTCGTTCTTGTACAATCTGTCCCAGACACACTCTAAAGCATAAAGATGACGATCTTGGCCTTGGCCTTTAGAACATTCACGCGTGATACTGGTATGCGTTTTCAATGCCTGACGCAGCGAGTTCAGCTTCTCGTAGGCAGAAGCAGTGCTGGAGTAGAAGTTTTGAACAAACTTGGCGGATTCAGCGGTGACGGAGCGAATGGCTTCAGTGCGACCGTGCAAGAAAGTTTTTGTCATGGCAGGTTCGTAGGTGCACTCGGATTTACCATAAAGGCCATAGTAGGCAGCTTGAATAGCCATCTAATTACTTAAATTAGTGCACATGATTTCAACAACTTGGAGACAGGTGCAACCAACCTGAACAAATGCATCGGGACTCATCTTCATATCAGTAATAAAGTTTTTGCCATAGTCGTTAAACTCGAGTACCTTGACTTCATTTTGCAAGATAAGATCACTCAGTCTTGTCTCTGCAAAGCGGACACCCAGCTCGACCTCTTCTGTCATGTTCCATTCAATCTTGCGAGGATTGTGGTCGAAATAGCCCGTAGCACTTCCAGTGGAGCCAGCTCTATCACGAGGCCCAGCAGCAGCAGCAGCAGCAGCAGCGTTTCCATTGACACTCTGGCTCTCTCTTCTCTGACGGTAGTTGTGGAAAATGGATTGCGTTTGACTATTAATAGTCTTTGCGAAACGTAAGATGGTATCTGTGTATATATCAGAAACGTAACGCAAAACCGTATGGCCATCTACACCTATATTAGATTGTTACACGGTGAGTATGTGATTGGATTACCCCACATCTTGCTTTTTCTTCCTGATTACCTGTGTGTTCGAAATTTATACCCGCACTACCGTTTTGACAAACAATGATCTAATAAAGATGGGATTTCGTAAGCAACACTGTCGCACAAAAATGTGGGGAAAATGGCAAGAAAAAAAAAAAGCATTCGATTTATATTTACCTGGAGCTTATCGTACCATCGGTTAGTACAAGTACCCACTTGCAGTCCTTGATCCAAATTGTAAGTGCCACACAGCATGTTGTTACTCAATTCTTCAGATGATGTAGGCTGAACGTGATCAAGACACACAATGAACAGGGCGCCATCAACCACCTTGAGGGATTCACGATTGACGGGGTCACTCTTGAGTTGGGTTCTCAGTTTAGCCCAGTTACGGCGGTTCTCGGTAGTCAGGATACCAACTGCATTTTTGGCAATGTCAGCAGCAGGCGTCTGCGCAGAATCACGCAGAATGGCTCTCAGATTGGCAGCAATCTCCTTCTCTGTCAGGACGAAATCACCCGATTCATCAAACACCTCGAAATGGTAGAACTGCGAGTGGGACATGACGACAATGTGGCGGCCGCTGATCTCGTTGTTGGGAGCAATGTAGCAGCCGTTTTCGGTAGGCACACGGGCGGTGGCAAACAGGCGGCTGAACTGCGACATGCAGAGAGGGATGCCACGAAACACATCTGGCTCCAAGTGTCTGGTCTTGAGAGCATGCACAAACGTCAAGGTAGAGTAGATGAGAGAGGAGGCACGGATCACTTGGTCGTTGCGGAGAGGCGTAGGGTCGTCTTCAAGCAGGAAGAAGGGGTTGAGGTTGAGGACAACTGGATCGGTGTAATGGAGATAAGAGTCGTACCAGAATTCCTCAATGTAGGATGACTTGTCGGTAGCGTAGGTCTTTAGCTTTTCCTGCAGCAAAGGGCCCTCGCTCTTCATGAATTCTTGGACGGATTGAATAGTAGCTTGATGCTCTTCAGCAGACTAGAAAGAGAGTACAGTGTGAGCATGTGTATACAACTTTTCACCGAGATGGCGTACCTGCAATGGCTTGACTGCAGCCAAGTATCTTTTGGCAGTGTCTTCGAGCTCGGGAATAGGCAATTTGGGTAATTGGTTTTGGTATTGGAAGGTTTGGCCATCAGTAGGTTCATCAGTGAAGCGAATCGTCATTTTGGATAAAGTAGTGTGGAGGAGAAAAGAGAAAAATTTAAGAGAAAAGTGTCAAATTGCGGCAGATGTGTCTCCAAGGACCCCTTTTATAGAGAGATGAGCAAATGGACATGTATGGTATATTTCATATGGAAATAAAAGAAGGTTTTATTTCTTATCGTCTCTTTTGCTCTACGAAAAGTGTGGGGAAAAAAAGTTTATTCAGTGATTGGTGCAACAAATCGATATACGTTGGTGTCTCTCTTCACAAATCCCAGTTTCGTGTAAAGTCTATTGGCTGCTTCTCGTTCAGGTCGACTGGTGAGATCTATGGTTTTGGCTTGCAACTTTTTCGCACGCTGGATAGCTTCATTTATCAATGCCTGCGCTATACCTTTACCCCGGTGATCCGAGTCCACGACCACGTCTTCAATATGCACCCGAGTGCCAGTAACACAATACAAACATGCCAGCGTGGTCGTCCCCACAATGTTGCCCTGGTCATCTACAGCCACGAGGACGTGATTTTGGCTGGATGAAATTGCCTGCTTGGTGGATTGCTCTGTAACAGAACTCGAGAGTTGCTTTAGCACATGTAACAGTTGGTTTAGCTTGTCACTTGTCATGGATTTCTCGGTAATCTGTTGAATGTGAACCATTTTTGATAAGAAATAGATGAAACAGTAGTGGATTGTGGTTGTAATTTAAGATTTTGTTTTATTTTGCAATCAACTAATTTGAAGTTCAACTTTTGGGTACAAGTTCGTCATGCTTGAGTTGTTTGCTATTAAACTCAAACAGTTCATATGATGCTGTGGGACTATGAGGAACTGTGTTTTGAATGGCCTTACACAACGTATCATGCAAGCGGGCGAGTTGAACGATTGTGTCAAGTTCCAGTAGGATATTCCTGATATCAGCTCTTTGTGTTGGTATCTGGATAGTCGCAATGTCCATAAAAACATAAGATGATTGGTGTTTCAGAGTCATGATGTAAAAATGTACGGTAGTGCCAATCGCCTGAAAAGCCAAACACCCACCCAAGTTATATGTCTCAATTGCAATCTTGGTAAAATAAGCTAATCGGTGCAGGTCTTGATTCAAGTTGCTGGTGTTGTCATTCGTCTTGATTTCGCCATACAAAGTCGAGTAATCATATCCATTATTCGTATACTTGTCGCAAACATAACCTGGGCGTTCTTTTGATTTTGTATCTGTTCTCTCACAAGGTAAAAGATTTGAACAATGGGGAACTACGTTTGCAGACCCAAAGATGGAGCTGATCACGCCATGTATGTAACTAGTTGATAGATGCAGCTCTGACATTCTGTTCAGGTTGTTGTATGTGGAAGAAGAGATAAGGCTTTTTCATACCTATTTGCTTTCCTAGCCAGCTTCAGCAATTCAATTCTTGATTCATTGTCTTGCTCTCGTATGTCTTCGTCTGACTCGTCGTTGGTTGCGTAAAGAAAATGACGCTATGATAGACCAAATGAACCTTCGTTTACTTACTTCTTCTTTGCTAACTCTATTATTAAGCTTACCTCCAGTATACGCTTAATGCGTTTGAACAGCTTTTCATTGAACTTGACATTAGGCATTTGGGCTTGAACTAACTCCTTTTTCATTAATCGGCATGTTTCTTTAGATACCATCATCGCACATCTTCTCGTAGTATCTGAAATTGCTTTGCACCAACAATGGGACCTCGCTATGGATAGACGGATGTTAGCCTACATCGCTTTAATGTCAAGCAATATCACATACTACACGCTTCAAATTCTTGCCAAACGCTGCGCATTTGTGCGAGCCTCATTGATCTCACGGGTAATGTCGTCCTCTTCGTCTTGAGAAGCCACCAAGACTCTGTTGGCGCCACGTCTGTTGTTGATCCTATCACTGTGTCTGTCATAATATGCTTTTCTTCGATCCATTTGGCAAGATGAAAAAGAAAGAAGAGAAAGAAAATGTTGACCACATTCTTGCTTGATGGCAGAGCTTGAACTATAGCTTATCCTGAAGCAAAGGTACCAGTTGCAGACCTGATCTTCAACTCTGACAACAAGAGGAGAATCAAGAATCAAATCCCTTGTCGAAGATGGGAGACCAAACCCTCCATACCATTGTCGATGTTTTGCTTTTGCTGACCGTCATTGTTGTTGATCCTTTGTGATTTATCACTGCTGATAAAGCGCGCCATCTTGAGTTCGCCTCTAGCCGTGGTGCTATATCCAAGATGCCTTGCCGCAAGTGTAATTGAGAACTGAAACTCCAGCTCGCCGTGATGGTACTGACTATCATTGTGCTCCTCGATCTAAAAATGTGGTTGCAGAGATGTACGGTACAATCGATATCTTGCTTCTGGCAGTGACAAGAACTTCCTGGTGGTCAAGCCTTGCTCCAACTCAAATCCTTTGATACGATGCCGGTCTGTCCCAATGAGCTGCTCCATACGAGCGATTATGCTTGGTGTAGGAAAAGTTTTAGTGAATGTCTATTGAATGAAAAGGATTTCTTGCTTCCTGCTGGAAAAAGTGTTTTAAAAACTAAACTATTTGGGATATATCAATTCACTGATAAGAAAAAAGAAATAATAATCACATCATACAGGAAACAAAGAAAGTGTTGCATTGTACGGGTCATACTTGTAACTCAGTACACAATGTTCGGCATAACTTAGCTAACAACTGCTCCCCTCCCTTTTTTTTTTTTGCAAGAAGGATCATCATTTCCTACATAAACAGCTAGTTTTTGATGCATTTGAGCAATGATTTCTCGTGATAGAAGTCGTTTTAGACCGCCAGAATAACGCCTAGCGACTCCTCTCATCTAGCAGTTACTTTCTGACACCTTTGTTCAACTTTTTGGGGACCGAGAAAACATGGTCGAAAATCCTTCAAAAACCATGAGGTACCCCTTGTCAGAATCATCCAAAATCAAACGATCTCATTTTTCACCTCAAAAATGAAGACTTTTACTAAGGTATATATCAATTCAAAAGGATCGTCTTGATCCAAAGCAGCCCCTGAAATTTTGTCTGTAAGGCTTTTGTATGTAAAATCTCAACATTTTGGGCCAAAATGCTATTTCATATTTTTAGCTATTGCTCATTAACCTTCTTAATAATGTCTATGATAATTAGTACCATCGGATGCAGCTCAAAAAGTACTTTAAGAGGGATTAGAAGTGTTTTTGATGATCATCACAATTTACATAGTCGAATTTCACAAAATAGATGAATCGGGTCGTTTTTCTTCCAAATCTGACCAATCTTGAGCAGCAGTGTGTAAGCGGGACTTAAATTGATTTCGGCAGCGATGTTAGTAGTAGTCGAAGTGATAGTGCCTTTCTGGTGAAGGCAATGTGTGTTTCTAATACTCAACGATAACATGTCTGAGGCACAATAGAGAACTTCATTTAAACGATGGCACCGAAACTGGTATATACAGTTGCTAGTATGATGGCCTCACAATATTAAAGTTTAGCAAGCTGTAAAAGGAAATAAATTGGTCATCCCTGAATAATGCTGCTTTGAGTTTTGTAAATTTTATTCGAAAGGTTTATTATTTAACCAAATCAACAAGCACAGCCGCTTGATTCCGTGCTATCTGAAGTGTTCAAATCTACTTTTTGCACTACAGATGTGGGTTAGTTAAATGAAAAGGCCATGTACATACACACACAAACACAAATCTTACTTTGCTCTTTGCCTCCGCCAGAATCAGAATCCATTCCTGGTAATGCCTGTGCGATTCTTCTAAACAGTGCCTTGACATTATGACCAGCTTTTGCGCTAGTTTCGATAAACATTATATTGCAATCATTTGCTCTCTTTTCGCCTTCCTCTAATGTAACCTCTCTGTTCAAAAAAAGCAGTGAATACACTGCACACCATACGTATAGATCAGAGCCTCCCCCCATCCTCACTTACCTTTTATCATTCAAATCCGTCTTGTTGCCAACAAGCACAATAATGACTTCTGATCCACGCTCTGCACGCACATCTTCAATCCATTTTGAAGTGTTTTGAAACGAAGTTCGACCTTGTTTTGTTATTTTTACATACCAACTAGCCCGACAAACCCCTTTTTATACTTACTGGTAATATCATAAACAACCACTGCGACTGATGAATCTCTGATGTAACTTGGAATTAAACTTCGGAATCGTTCCTAAAGTCAAATATCAATATTCTTAATCGATGCATCCTTTTCTCTGTATGCCATGTAGTACCTGTCCAGCGGTGTCCCCTGAGAGAGGTGATCAAGAGAAAGCGCACATCAATATGCTGACAACAAACAAATATAGAGATCAACTTACATAACTGCAAACGTACAGTTCTATCTTCCAAGTACATGGTTTTGGATAAAAAGTCGATACCAATAGTTGCCTTTGTGCGTGTGTGTGTGTGTGTGTGTCTAGATAAGTATCACTTCCTATTTCTCGAGTAGCCTACTACTGTACCTGATATGTGTTGTCAAATGTATCGTACATGAATCGAGTAATAAGTGAAGTTTTACCAACTTGATAAAAGAGAGAAATCAGTTTGCGCTATGCTGTTGACCGAGTGCTTTTGTACTTACCACTTTGCTCTCCCAAAAATACGAGTTTGAACTTTCTCAGAGGGTTGCTAAACTCTTGGCTTGTCATTATTCAAAAAAAATATATATATTGTGGAAAGAAATTAAAATGTTAAAGAGTGGCAAACAAAGGAAAGGAGGGAGAAAACTAGATAAAACAGTGGAGTTTGTATTGGTGGGGAAATGAACAGGTCGTATTATCACCATCATCGCTGTGTATTTCTTATGCATCATTGGGATAACATGACATGTCTCTTGTGTCTGCCAATCGCACTTGAATACAAGGTTATTTCAGTGATTCATTACGAGTAAGAATGAGGTTTTGATAGCACAAAAATCAAGTCTAGGTTCCTGTATTCAATCGCTATGGATTTCGTTTTGGGGAACCACACCGAAAGAATCCTTCAAGATGGGATACATGTACGACCATTTCTCTCTCTTTACAAGGCAGCACAATCAGATTAAGAAGCCGCGAAATGATGTTGTATTGGAAAAAAGATTTTATTTAGTGTTTAAAGAAAAATTAAAATGAAAGTATATTTAAGCATCTGTCAACTGAGCTTGCGAAAGTCTTGCTTCCAAACTACGTAAAGCCTCCTCCTTGTTCATCAGTTCAGCTCTCTTTTCTTGGATTTCGCGCTGAACTTTCAGCTCAATCTCACGGAGCTAAATTTTCATTAATTCCAAATCAAATCAAATCACACATCATGTTGACAGACAATTTTACCTTTTCCTCTTCTTTTCTCAAATGCTCTTCCTTCAAACGAACGCTTTGACCTGCCATATCATCTGCATTCATGGAAGCATCACTATAAACAAAAGTGTTGGTACAATCTTCTTATACATCAAGGGGGGGGGGGGGAGAAAGGGACTTTCGGAAGGGGAAGAGGCAGGGAAAGGGGTGGCATTTCATGTGCAACTTACTCCTGATCTCCGCCGTTGACTGTACGACTAAGTTTCTCAGTACGATAGTTCTCATATAGAATATCATGGGTGATTTCCTTGAGATCCTGTAGGTGGGAGCTATTGAGCAAAGGTTAGACATGGATCCAGTGTTGTTGGATGGAGCTTACCTCAGAAGAGCTGATCTCAAACGTGCAAAATCAGAGTGTTGGGGATTGTCCACTGTCAGTATACTTTTGATGAGCCTGAGATGCCTCACATCATGCATAGATAGTTAGTTACCTTCAACAGCACCCCAAGGATATTGTCTTCCACGGACAGAGCGACCATTTACAGTGATCTCTTCGTCGCTGCCAATGATAGAAAAGGGTAAAAGAGCCTATTGAACAATATGATAGTGAGCATGCCACATTCACTCGGATAGACACATCAATCAAGGGGGCACACAGACACGCCCTCAAAGCAACTTACTCTCAATTCACTGTTTTCCTCAATGGTATCTTCATCGTCTTCTTCGACATCATATGGAAAGTTGTAGATACGAATACTGTAGTGCTCGATATCTTCCATAATCTAATAACATGTGAATGTCATTAGTCACTATGCAAGCAGCTCCCATAGACATCGAACGGCTTACTCTTCTCTTAAAGTCCTTCAGCTCTTGTGGAGTGAGAGAATCAGCGCGACCAACGACAGGAATGACATTGACACGAGGGCTCAAACGACGCATGAGTTCAATATCGATTTCACGGAGACTTTTTTTTTTTTTGAGGAATTTGGGTCAGTACATATACAAATTACCAAGGCAGGACAAGAGATACTTTACGCATGGCCAGTGGGTGAGATAAAGTATAACAAGGCATGAACACGGTTATCGCGGAAGCGAGGGTTACGCTTGATTCTGGATTCTTCAGCCAAAATGTCGTCGTACTGTCTTTCCAGATAGCCAACGATCTCTTGAAAACTACAGCCATGTGGATGAGATGAATGGATTTAAAATAGGCTCAGTGTTCATACCATTTCTCGTTATCAATATTATCGCCAAATCCAGGTGTATCAACAATGGTCAAGGAGATTCTGTTATATACATAAACAAATAAAGAAATCAAGGGATCATATGAATTGAGTTAGTATTGAGCTTCTCAACACAAGTTGTCTACTAAAATAAAAAGCAAGGGAGATGCTGCTGCAAAGTAGGATCCCCCTTGATTTATTTTAGAGATATCAGCCCAATTCCCAATACTTTACCTAACACCATCTTCATCCAATTCTAATACAAAAGGAAGGAATATGAGCATGGATGTGAATACTTGTCTGAAACGGCTTTCTTACCAACAGAAACAGGCTTGATGGTGATGCCTTCTTCATTGTGCGCTTCTTCTGGGTTGTCGCAGATCTTTTTCGACAAGACACTGGAATCACAGAGTGTATTCACAAAGGTAGTGCGGCCAGTACCAGAGGCGCCTAAATTGCATAGTCAGTGTGCCATGTCCACCCCCCTCCGTATCTCCAATTGACTTGCCTACAACCATCAATGTGAATTGAAACCCTTTCTTTACGTTCTTTCTGCGTCCTCCAAGTCTCTAGATGCAGTTTGGACAATGTTAACTTTAGCGACAGTGCAATCAGGCGGTTCAACATACGTGTGCCATTTTTTAATATGTGTATTAGTGAGTATACTTTTGATCGCGCTGGTAGTGAATGATGAGAAAGAGAGAGAAAGAAAGAGAAAAAAAGTTCAATAACAAGACTCAAGAGTTGGATCAAGAAGAGAAAAAAAAGAGGAGAAAGATCAAAGCAGGGCAAGAGAAAAGAACTGGCTGCTTGATGAAAAAGGAGATAAAACAAATCAAAATAAAGGGGGGCCAACTATACTAAGGGATAAGTCGCCTTGAAAATAGACGATGCATACTACAGCAGGCCTTTTCATGTGCCATCTGAATGCTTGGATGATAGGCTTAGACTAGACACCCAGAGTCATCCACATCCACCAAATGGCTATACAGCACGGCGACACTGCTTTGAACGTATAAGCCATGAAGTTCACTGTGGAAACGCAGCATCCATGTTTATTATGCACGAGGGGGGGGGGCAGAAAAAAGGAGCATTCCTGAGAAATTGCTTGATTTAGACATGCCAAAAATGGCCTTATTTATTGGGCATCAGTTGCAGTAGCATTGTTTGTATGCGTTTTCAAAATATTTACACTAGATTCATTCGCTTGTCCTGTGGATAAGCCCTCCTGTACCATTTTCTCTGCTGTTTCCGTGTCATTGCTGTTCAAAACGCACTGCAGATAGACATTAAAGTCGTCCACTGTAGGCTGAATAGCGTCTCTGTGCTGCAATGCCTCCCAGATGGCATGGGCTCTACTATAGTATCCATTCCGTAAGCATGTCTGCAGCACTGTTGCTACTGAAGCGTGATCCACCACGTTGGACGACTCTGCCACTTCCCAAATCTCCAGTACAGACGCTGGGTCTCCCACCACGTCGTATGCCCGCATCAGTTGGTTGCACACTTGCACGTCAGGGTCGAAATAGAGGTCCATGCGGATCAGTTTGTGTAGTTTTTCCAGCACGTAGCCGTCCTTTTGATCTGCACAGGCTTTCAGTAAGTTGGCGTACATGTCAGGCGTAGGCTGGATCTCTAAGTGTCGCATGTCGTTGAAGAGCGCCAATGCTGTCAATAATGCAGGCTGTGAATCGCCGTCAATGTCAGGGTAGATGGCCGAATCCACATCTTCCACCGAGTACTCGTACATGGGCTCCCCGTTATCCTCGAACTGCGTGTGGTTTTGCTGCATTTTGCTGGGATCCGTCAGCGCTTGTAGCATGGAGGCGTACGTGTCTGGTCGCAAGCGCAAGTTCTTTTTGGGGTCTTCGTCGTGGTCGCGCAGCTCGTAGTAGATCTCCATGGCTTCTTCGTATTTGCCGTCGTTCATGTAGGCCAGCATGAGCTGGCTGTAGGTGTCAATGTCGGCTTTGACATCGTGATTTCGAAAGATGACATCGTATAGCTTTTGTGCTTGTTCAGATCTGCCCTCTAATGCCAGCGTTGCCAAGACACCGTTATAGGTGCTTGCTGATGGTGGCGTGTCTGTGTCAATCTGTTGCAGTAAGGGCACAATAGCGTCAGCTTCTTTGGTATCGGGAATAGTGATGTGCGATTGAACGTGGAGACATCTCGTCGCAGACAGCCTGTGTAAAACGGGGCTTCTTGCAGCTGCCCCAAGAAAGCTTCTATTGACTAGGCATCGTCTCGTCAACAGAACAGGCTTGAGTCTGTGTATAAACATTGTGTGTGTGTGTGTGTAAGATGAAATGTCAAAAAGAAGGTGTGTTTTGATT
This sequence comes from Mucor sp. M7501, assembly GCA_037040325.1. Classification (NCBI taxonomy): domain Eukaryota; kingdom Fungi; phylum Mucoromycota; class Mucoromycetes; order Mucorales; family Mucoraceae; genus Mucor; species Mucor sp. M7501. Next base: position 9,929 of record JAXQGS010000148.1, on the reverse strand, counting down.
AAACAAAACTTTTTCACCCCGGATATACACGCACAGGTTATAAACGACAACAAGCAGCCATTTCAACTCCGGGCCACCATCCACCACAGCAAAGTGTGCCTGAACATGAGCTGCTCAGTTAGAGCCTTTGGTATTTGCGATATGTATGTAGCTTTATTTTTTGCTCTCATTTATAGAGTGATTTACAGGTGTCATATGATGGTTCAAGTCGAAATATTTATAAAAAAAAAAAGAATGAATCTAGTTGTTTTCCTCGGGCTTCATGGCAGGGAACAAGAGAACCTCCTTGATGTTGTTGGAGTTGGTCAAGAACATGGCAAGACGGTCAATACCCATACCCCAACCACCAGTGGGAGGAAGACCGAATTCAAGGGATTGGCAAAAGTTTTCATCAATCAATTGAGCTTCATCATCACCAGCAGCCTTTTGGTTGGCTTGCTCAGCGAAACGATCACGTTGATCAAAGGGATCGTTCAACTCGGTGTAGGCGTTACAGACCTCCTTGGTGGCAACAAACATCTCGAAACGCTCACAGAGACCAGGGCGGCTACGGTGCTTCTTGGCCAAGGGAGACATCATTTGAGGATGACCAGTGATGAAGGTAGGAGAGATACAGGTGTTCTCGAGGTACTCACCAACGAGTTTATCCAACATACGAGCATTGGTGCGAGGCTCGGAACAGTCGATTTCGTGCTTGGCGAGGAGATCAGACAAGAACTTGTTGGTCTCGGCAGTGTGAAGTTGATCTCCAGGAGGGAACTTGCAGTCCAACTTTTCTTCCAAGGTCTCAATCATGTCAATACGCTTGAAGGGAGGAGTGAAATCAATGTCCATGGCGGGACCCTCGGGGCCTTGAGGGTGGTATTGGATTTGGTACTTGCCAAAGAGCTTCATGACCATGCCGGAGATGAGTTCTTCAGTCATGTCCATCAAATCAAACATATCGGCATAGGCCATATAGAACTCACAGGTGGTGAATTCAGGGTTGTGGGTCATGTCGATACCTTCGTTACGGAATTGACGGCCGATTTCATAGACACGATCAAGACCACCGACAACCAACATCTTCAAGTATAATTCGGGAGCAACACGCATAAACATATCCAGCTTCAAGTCGTTGTGGTGGGTGATGAAGGGCTTGGCAGTGGCGCCACCAGCAATTGTGTTCATCATGGGTGTCTCGACTTCAAGGAAGTTGCGTTGGTCAAAGAAGGAACGGACGTAGGTGATGATCTTGGAGCGAATGGTAAACTTGTCGCGGACAAAGTTGTTCATGATCAAATCGAGGTAACGCTGACGGAATCTAAGCTCCATGTCCTTGAAACCGTAGTTGGCCTTGGGCAACATGCGAAGACAGGGGGACAAGAGAGTGACCTTCTTGGGGAAGATGGAGAGCTCACCACGCTTGGTCTTGCCGGGAACACCAGTAACACCCACAATATCACCACGTCTCAAGAGATCGTGGATCTCAGTATAGTCATCACCTTCGTTGTCTTGGAGAGCAGCCATGACTTGGATCTTGACACCCTCACCGTGCAAATCGTAGAATCTCAACTTGGCACCAGAAGCACGCTTGTTGTGAATACGGCCAGCGACAGAGATGACTTGATCGTCGAGACGCTTGTCGACTTCAAGGCTGTTGAACTTTTCAATGAATTCGGGAAGACTCATGTCAACATGGAACTTGTGAGGATAAGGCTCAGGGCTGGGGTTTTCACGGAGCTTGTTGATGGTCTTGGAACGCATTTCAAAGTATTGCTAGTCGCACATGTCAATGTCAAAGTTCCTCTCACCCCCAAAAAAAAACTGCAATCCTGCCATCTACTTACGTTGGGGTTCAATTCCTCCTCACCTTCCTCAGCGCTCTTGGCCTTGGCTTCCTTGGGAGGAGCAGCAGCAGCCTTGGCAGCCTTAGCAGCTTCCTTGGCGCGGACCTTTTCACGTCTCTTGAATTCACTACACAGGGACCATCACATCATCAGTCAATCAAACGTGGGATGAGAGCCCATATTTCGCCTATACATACGACTTGGAAATCATCTCGCCAGTGACGGGATCCTTTTGAAGGTTCTTTTGGTCAACTTGTTCAGACATGGTTTTTTTGCACAAATGAGTAGAGAAAAAGAAGAAGAAGAGCAAGTTAAAAAAATTTTGCAGTTCAATATGGTGGATGAAAAAATTTGACGACTGAGGTTCAATTGCTTTTGTAACAAGCTTTCTTAGGAAACAAGATTATCAGTCGATTCCATCTAAAATGCATGTTTCTAGTCATGTACATCACATTCAAGCAGGGCGCAGCAGTTTATTTATCAGTTCTTTTTGTGCCTAAACGATCTAGAGACCTCGTCCACCAAGTCCCACACACACTCTTCTACCATGTACTCGTTGTATCGCTCGCTGAGAGGCTTCCAGTCTTTCTGATCTGTCGGTGGATATTGGAAATGGGGGCCAAAGTTGCAATTGACCACGCCTCCTTTGAACACGCTGACAGCGGGGTAGTAGCCCAAGGTACCGTCGTCCTCCACAGGCGGATCGTCCGTCCAATGCTGTGCCACACTGTCAAAGTCGTCCTTGATGGCATTGCCGCCGTGGTCCTTCTTGGATTGCTTTCTCTTCTTTTTGGCCCGCTTCGCCTGGATCGTCTCTGGTAGACGGCCGAAATCCTCATAGTCTATCAGATCCGTAAACATGACGCCCTGGTTGACGCCATTCTTGTACACTGTGATGAACGATCCATGCAGCTTTTTGGGCTCATAGTCGTCCTCCTTTTCCTTTCTGTAGGGGTCAGCGAGCGCCTCCATCTCTTTACTGGGCCTGTAGTCCTTTTCTTCAAACCAGAATCGTTCCTTGTAAGCAATGGGTATACGTCTTCTAAGAGCACTTTGGAATTTTGCTTTGTTTTTCGGTGGGATCGAGATGTAGAGTCCAATCACATCGCCTGATTGGAAGGGTTCGCCGTACTTTTCAGGTCTTGAGCAGAACATCTTGTCGCCGGTTTTGTCACGGTAGGCATAGCCATAAGCATCGTATCCAACAGGCGCATTGAGACATGCTACAGAGATATCAGTTATATATATATACCATCCTACAGCGAGCGCTCTCATTACCTTCTCTTCTGGCGAATCCAATACGCACATGGGCTCCATCACTAGCAGGTCCTGCTGCGTTTTGGATCCTTGCTTCCCAGAACCAGTTTCCTTCCTTTACACCTACGTTTGCTCTGCACATACGAAACCCCTTGTCTGTGGTTACCGTCAATCCGTCCTTGGTAACAGACACGTACGAGCTTTTGTCTGGGATACTGATGGTGCATCCGCCCAAACTGTTTTCTGCCTGTCGATAACCGACCAAAGGCAGAATGGACGTTTCGCAAGGACTGTATTTGAAGCCGAAGCGGTTGAAGGGATGATCTGTGTTGGCTGATCCGCCTTGCGGAAATACAGCAGGCACTGTGCTAGGCGTGAGTGGCGCTGGCGATGATGATCTAGGCGAAGGTGTGGTAGGTGTCATGGATCCATTTGGTTCTGGCGATAGTTCTTTGCGTTTGTTGGAGAGTCGAGGTGTCAATCCGCCTGGAGGGGGCCGTATGTGCCATAGATTCGCATCTGCCAGGCGAAAATCGGATGCTGCTGATCTCTCGCTCTCATCTCTTGCAACAAAAGTATCCTTTGACGAGTACAAACAGCTCCCCAAAGTAGCCCACCTAATACGTGTGTTGGTCAACATGCTTTCATAGCACGGGATCTAACATACCATGTTGGGGTTCTCGCTCGCTCGGTGCATAGACTGTCCCAATGCTTGTCGACAAAAGGAACCAAATCCTTCTTGTTGAAATAGTACTGCTCTGGCTGCCATTGCTCCATCAAAGCTTCGTTCTTGCTTTCTAGTAATTCCTTGTTGTCTGATCCAATCTGAAGCAAGATGGCCTCCAACGCCAAATTAGCCAACGCAGCTGTGCAAATGTCTTTCCAGCCGGCTATCGTTCTCTCGAATATCTCTACGTTCAGTTCGTTGCAGTTGTGGCACTCGAATTGATAGTTGGTCACGAACAGTGTCGTTGGAGGGTTTTTGATAGTGGTGCACTTTGTATGAAACCAATTTTTACAGCCTGGCTTTCGTTGTGTGAGTGCTATGCATGTGCGATTCCAATACGGTGTCCTTACCTCGACACTGAACCACTCTATCCAGCAGGCTTCTGTCCTTCTCGCAGTAGCAGTACGTATGCAGTGAATTGGTTGTATGTGTCTCGTTCCATACAAGCTCACTCATGGCGAATGGTTTTTTGTCAAAAAGGTAGTAAACACGAAACGAAAACCCGGTTCGGTCAATATCGCTGTAAAACCGACTGCTTTTCATTTCACCTTGCGGGTCTTTTTCAGTTACCAGGATTGCATTTCGCATGAATGATGGCTATACAATCGAGTGATAAACCAATGTGAACGAAATAGTACATGAATCTCTATACAAGAGCACCCAAACGTAGGAAAGTAAAATGGCCAAATGTAACGGTTATTTATGTATAAAAAAGCGAGGGATTCAATTTTTGTAAACCACTTGGGAGCAACAGTAATGTATATAAAGGAGGTATGCGTATCTCTGTCATAAGTAGTAAGAAAACGGTATGTGTGCCCCAGCCAATTAATTTGATGCAAGAAAAAGAGCTTATATACTCTCCATAATCTAATCACTTGAACTTTGGTTTAAGGATAGAATTCGTCTTTTGACAGCTTTCATGAGATCTTTGTCGCTGTCTTCTTGGGTGCTTTTCGCTTCATTGACGTCGTTTTCTTTGCTGGTATCTTGGTGGTCTTTTCTTTTGATGATGTTGACTTTGCTGGTTTGCGTGTATCATGTAGTAAATTGCGCTGAAAGCTTGATTTTAAGAAGGCTTGTATGAAGGGAAAGTAGTCAAACTTTTGCCGTGTGGAATTGGCTTTGGCTCTCTCTCGTTCGGCTGTGAGTTGGTCAACTTGTCGTCTGAAGGGATCGATTTCAATCGCAAATGCGTCCACTTTTGCTTTTGCCGATGTAAAGTCAAGACTGTGTATTGAGCTCCAAATGTCCTTCATTGTGTTATGGTATTGCGCATCTGCCTCGTTGATCATTTCGAAAAACTTTCTTTTGCGTTTTGATATTGTTGATTTGGCCAACTTCTTTTTGATGATATCGTTTGACCATTGCAAGTACGTCTCATAGGCATTCTTTTGCTTTAATTTGGCATGGTAGTTGTTTTTGGTGATTGCCATCAAACTGACGTCCACACTGTAAACATATTGAACTGTTCAGTAGGGTCCCCATTTGTCTCTTATGCTTGTCAACTTACCAGTCTTGCATTCGTTGCTGGATGATTGGCTTAACTATGGTGATCCACTCGTCATGCGCACACTGCTGAAGCCTCATAGGTTGGCTTTTGAGTCCATCAAGCTCCCAAACAAAGCCATTCTTGTAAATGTAGCTGATATAATGATAGTTTTCCGCATCCACAACCTCGTACTTCCCATTGTCGTTTTCAGTCATCGTTATATCCATAGCGTCTTCAGCCACATGGAATGCATTGCTGGCGTACGCATCGTGGATTGAACGGATTTCTTGACAAGAGCCTAAACACATTCCGCGATCCTATTATCAAGACAATCAGTACCATCCTGTTGATGTCAAGCAGTACAACTCACAATTGGAGAAAAACTCTCGGTGAAGCGTAGAAAGTTGCTGAGAATAGGTCCTTTGTTGATGTTTGCATTGAGTAAGACGGCTAAAAGAGCCAAAGTAGCACAGACATTTGTTACGACCTATAAAACAATGAATAAAATGGCCAAAACATGCCTTGATAGTGAGCCTACTTGTGCTGTAAAGACGATGTCATTTGCCAAAGGGTCGGTTTGCTCAAAGTTGTCTGGAAGTTCTTCTTCTACATAGCCAGAAATAAAGATCAAGCCATGAATATCGCTATTTTGAATGGGTTAGTCCAAATAGATGACCCACATGGAATACCCAACGTACGTATTGTCTTTGTTTTCATCGAGTAGTTCGAGTGAAAATATCTCTTCTACTTGAGCTTCTTCAATTCCATACTGCTGGATCATATCCTCAAAGACGGCTGTGTGTTTTATGTTTTATCTGGTTAAGCTTTGAGATGGTAAGCATGTGGCAATAATTAAAAATACCTGGGTCGGATGGAATCAAAGCCCAATTTTCTGAATGCGTGTTCATTGTGTTTTGTTATAGAGCTTGCTTGAATGAATAAGGAACGATAAGGTGATAGAGGGAGTGTAGTGTCAAGAATAAAATAAAGAAAGAGGTTAAGGAGCTGACTATTAATGTAATAAGGTTTTATGAGCAACTTTTCTTCGAGAAAAAAAGAAGTAACGCGTTTATTGCGTGTGCAGAAAAATGTAGGAAAGTGCATGAGCACTTTTGCAGACAGATCAATTTGCTGCAGACACTTGCTATAAGCTTCTACTGGTGCTAGATTGTTCAATCCACTCTTTGTGATTGATTGATGCTTTGTATGCTCTTGATTAGCCAGAGCGAATCAATTTCCGCGCTAATAATGCAAATAAAATTGAGTTTTTACCGGCTTCTGTACCAAGCCTTCACGATGTGGAGATGACAACGCACCGAACACTCTCTCGTATTTTATACATCGAGCAGTAGTGCTAATTAGCCTTGAACAGGTCACTTTTGGTGTTTATATGTTGAAATGTTGTTCAATTTCTTGATGTTGCTTGTTCATCAGCAACAGCGGTTATTCAGGGACATCGAATGTACTCCATGTCAAAAACTTGGCAGGATCTTCAACTTGCAATGAGAATAGTATCATAAACAAGCTGAATCTCTTGCTCTCAATGGGCCATTCTCTTTTGCCAATTAATGCTGCCTAAATTACCAATTTGACGCAATTGTGACCCTCATACTAAAGACGTGTATGCCTAAAATTAAAAACGGCGTGAAATGTGTACAGCATTGTTTGATGAGTGGCATGAGGACATCGGAAAGCTAAATAGAGCTCCTGAAAGACGTGGTTTATCACTGTTATAGTATAATGCTTCGCGAGGAGTTACAATAAGTGCTTCAAAGTTTCGAATCACGAATTTTACCAAAATAGTGAAAATTTTGACAGCTATCACGTGCTGTGCTGCAGGAACTCAACCAATTGCAGATTGATCGACCAATCCCGAGAATCTGGGGTAATCGGAGTGTCAATTATTCAGGCACCACGTTTGTTTGCTCGAGAATTGATGGTAACTGTTAGTATTAACAAAATCTGCATAGGTTTGCACCAGGAAGGCTCAAGTGCTTCCAGCTCGTAGAAAGCTCAGTGCCATCAAAGTTAATATGCAGAGCTGCCATACTAGACATACATGTAGCCTACAATAAGAGATGTTCTAAAGAAACGCTTTTTTCAGCATCAAGATGTATATACAAATCGCGTAAGTAAGTGCAAAGTTGATGGAGCATTCGCATCTATTTGAACGTCGCAGCAGTCGTAAGCTTCGATAAGGTATATAGATGTCAAAGCTAATTATCAAAGTAAAGGATTCTCATTCGTCATATCAGAGTGTATATCATGCTTAGTGTGATGTCAAATTGCCCATTAAAGGCATCTAAAAGGTCTATTTTTTATTTTACATCTTTGCAGAAAGTGAATCGCAGCAAGAAAAAGCTTCAATTCATAGAGTTTCAAAAGATAGCGCCAGCTAAAGGTATTTCATTAGTTTGAACAGTACACGTGGCATATAAAATGACCAAGAAGTCAGGAGAGTTCTAACAATACAACCTGCAAGTCATAGTCTAAAAACGCGATGCAAAAAAATAAAGAAAAAACTTATAGCTGTAGTATATGTTGACCAATAACTTGACTATCAATGTAAAATCTAAAATTACAGCAGTGATGCCCTTAGATTGTACGCAACAAATGCCAAGAAAAAAGATACTTCAAAAAAACCAATAGCCAAAATAGTTGCCAATAACTGTAGGATTTTGCAGCCTTTAAAGTTGCAACATCTAGATAGTGCATTCATCGTGAGTATTTGATCTAGCAGGTACTCCGGATTGAGAAATTAAAGCTTTCTCAATAAAAGCTACTTATCTCACTAATATAAAATAGTATCGTACCTCAGAGCAGATAAACTTTAGATCGAACCTTTAACATAATAAGCAGTAGCATCTTATCTGATCCAGCAAATAATAGGATCAGATAAAGGTGAGTAATATCTAAATCTCATAGAGTAAAGATACGAAACGCTTAGCATGAGTTGCGAATGTATTGTAAGACTGATTTTGAGAAATCGGTTTCATCATATGCAATACTACTGTATATTCATTGTTCAAAATACAACAATAAGTAGTAAAAAATGAATGATGGTTTCTTCCGGCTATCATTTGTAAGCTCTCGCGAATTCTTTTGATCAGCAGCCACTTTGAATCTCGTATAATATTCCGTTTTGTGCTGCCAGCGCTACGCGATTTCTATAATTACCCAAAAAGGCAAGCATAGCAACGAGGACAGCCAATCAACTTTGACTACACATTATCGGGTAGTTAATTTTGACATCGCGATCAATACTAAAATATCATAGGCTAGTAAAAACACAACGTTTAGGCGCCGCTCAGTGCTAAAGCTCCGGTCATCCAATACAGGCAAACTTTGTTGTTCCTTTTGCAGAATCGTATAACTTGATCTATCAAAGCGAGAAGCGATGATAGTATTCTCTATTTTAGTACAGTTGTCAAGTAGCAGTGCAAAAAGCAGAACAATGCAGGTTTATAATTTAGTATGACTTTCCTGTATGGAGTCATCATGTTTATTTTAATCATACTGTACTTTGAAACTGTATTGATCGATTTCTTTATATAGTAGATCAACGGCAATAATACTAGATACAGTTATTAATTGTAACAATAATGAAGTAGTCCCTTTCATTTAGTTTAAATCTACTTTTGAAATCTATTTCAGTAAATCATTAGCCGGGAAGCTCCAATCTGCAACTACAGAGAAGGCTTTTGACCGTCTTAAAGCATAGAGTCTTCAACTTGATACTTGAATTTAATATTAGTGTCTTTGAGGATGCTGTTATTCAACTAGTTGAGATGCCTGTATCACGAGAGAATTGTGCTAACCATTCGTACAAATCAAAAATGCAATATGTGAGAAGAGATTTGGACGTGCAAAAAGTTCTTATTTCTTTTCACATCAAGTTGTCATATTTGGAGTTGTATTTACTAATACAAAATGTTTCGAAAGGCACAGTTTTTCTTTGGTGGTTTGTTGTGGCCTAAGTAATGACAATGCCATCAAATCGATATTACAATAAAACAACTAGCTTTTAGTGATGGCTACAATGCTGATTAAATTGTGAGTTTGCACAGCACTGCATACGACTTCTCGCGTACGAGGCCAGCCGACATGAGGGTTCTACCAACTTTTGGAGCATTACAAGTACAGTAGTATTGCGTTCAATGGTTACGTCTTTGAGTTTGATGATATACAATAACAAGAATACATAAATAAACGAATCTGATATCGTAAGAAAGGAACTAACTAAACTATTATATCAGGGAGTAATAAAAATACAATGTATATAGCAGCTTTTCATAGCCAAATTGTGGGAGAAGAGCAGTGATACTCAGATTGGATTTTGACATAATTGTTGTTGTTAGGAGACTGACAATTTCTGATGATAGGCAACTTTAGAGTCATAAGACTTATATGAAAGCTTTCAATTACGAGCAACTAAAGGTAATGAATTGATAGGCAGTGTGTTGCGACACCTTGTAGTCTAAACCGCTTGATGATAGCTTGCTTTGTTGTTGTTTGGCATAGGGTCAAAGGTTTGCTGCGCATTTTGCAACAAGGGGGAAATACTTGTTACAAGTGCTATAGTGATGCTACAGCGTTTATTTTACCACTGTTATATGTTCATTTTGAG